>VYZW01050187.1:3909-23080 GCA_013401315.1 Balaeniceps rex
AATGCTTTGCATCAGTGTTCACTGTGGAAGAGCTTAGGGAGGTTTCCACACTGGAACTATTCTTTATGGGGGGACAAATCGGAGGAACTGTCTTAAATTGATGTGTCAGTAGAAGAGGTTTAAGAACAAATCGATAAAATGAATAGTGACAAATCATCAGGACCAGATGGTATTCATGCAAGAGCTCTAAAGGAACTCAAATATGAAATTGCCAAACTACTCACTGTGGTGTGTAACCTAGTGCTTAAATTGGCCTCAGTACCAAAGGAAATACGATACAAATTTTTAAAAGCATTTTGGAGTGGGGAGGGAGATCCAGGAAGCTGTAGAGCAATAAGTCTAATTTCTCTACTGGGCAAATTGGTTGGAAATATTACAAAAAAACCCAGAATTAGCAGGCTTATGGAGAAATGAATTAATGGAGATGCTGTAAGCAATGAATAAAGCAAAGGTGTTTCCAGCCAATGTTTCATTCTGTTTCTCTTAGATGCCTGTCATAGGAAAGATCTAGGTTAGACTAGGTATCTGGTATTCAGAGAGTTAAATTTAGATGAGGAGAATACACTGCTGAATAGCTGGGTGGTGAAATGGCAAGTATAATAAAATGCAAGTCTATACAAAGGAAAAAACTGCAAAGTAAATATAACTAATGATACGTCCTATATTAGCTATTATAATTTAAAAAAAAAGATGAAAAAGTAATTTGGATTGCCAGTCTGAAGTGAAATATGAAGTATCAGATTTAAAACAAACCAAAGGAAGTATCTTTTGATGTAACTGTGGAACTCCTTGCCAGAATATATTTTGGATGCTAAAAGTATAAATAGTTGCAGAGAACAGTTGGAAACCATGAAAGAAAAGTCTCTCAAGAGACATCAGATGTCCCATTCAGCTCAGAATCCCCTTGCACAACATATTACCAGAAACTGGGAGACTATACTGGGGAAGCATCTATACTTGCTTTCTTCTGAAATTCTTTCTTTAAACATCCATTAGAAGCTATTTTTAAAAGACAGTAGACTAGATTTGATGGACCTATGATTTTTCCTAGTATATCCACTCTTATTTTTTTATGTATTTTATGTAATTTGGTATGTTATGATCAAGGAAAACTTTCAAATGAAATCCACATTGCACAAGGATTCCCTGTATCAAATGTTTGCTCCATTAGACCAATGTCGTGGTAAGCACTTCTTTTAAAGCAGTGAGTTTTTCCTTAAGTTGAAGTACTTATCAGCAATCTTGCTTAAGGCACTTGGAATAGCCAGAGAGGCTCTTACCAGTTCTCAAATAGGTTCAAGCCAAAGCCAGAAGACTTGCTGCTCACCCCCTTCACAGTGTGCTTTCACCAATCTTTTAGCCGCATTCATCACCTACAACAAACTTTATCTCTGTCTGCTTTGAAATAGTGAAAAGGAAGGGGCCTTTCTCAGGACTACCAATAGTTCATCATCCCCAGACAGAAACTGTAAAGTATGTAACCATGGATTGCATTTTCTTCTTATATATAATTCTTTAATGATTAGCAATTTCTCTAATGTGTGACAGTAAATACCTTTGAAAGAAAGCTGTCTTCCTTTTAGGATCATTTAGCCCTGAGTATCCCACAGGTCCAGTTATCTGTGTCTTTCTATGCAGCTTGCTGATATCTCTAGCTACCCAGGAAGTTAGATGGCTTACCACACATCCATCTGTCCTCTCAAAACCTATAACTACTCACTCCATTTGGCAGGGTGGATGAACATTTTGTTTAATTACATTAAAGGTTTGATTTTAATTGTTTAATATTTCCATTAATAATGTCTCCTTAAGTCATCTGTTCAGATTTTGCAATGTTAAGTTGTCTTTGAATCTTAGAACAAATGCAAATTAAAAAAAAAAGAGGGCTAGTTAGCTTTCACCTGGCTTATGATGAAATGTTTCTGTATGTTAATGTTTTGGTTATTAAAATGTATAAGAACAGGAAAAAGGCATGGAACAGACAGCATCAGGGATTGCCTTGAGAGTATCTCTCCGTGGAGGAAGAGCACTTTGGATCTCTCTAACAGCAGTGACAGATATTCACGGCTGAGATGGCCCAGGTCACTGTAAGCCTAGAAGAGAAAAAAGACAATGTGCTGTACCTGTAAAGAAAGTACAGGGCAATGAAATATGTACCCAAAGCAAAGCTGAGAAGATGGCAAATGAGGCACTGTGACACTCACTATACTAGCACACAAGCAGAGGGGAGTGGGTGTTGAAGGCAGGAGGTGGTTTGTTCAGGATGATCTTCCCTGAGTTTCCTCAGGGAAATGAGGAACTTAACCAAAACTAGTTCCAAAAAACTGAGAAGGAGCAGAGGAGAAACAAGCGGTGGTCCTTTCCTCTGAAGAGGGGAAGCTGACAAATGAGGAGTGCAAGCAACTATCTCCAACTCATGTAGGAGCTGTAAACTGAATCCAGTGTTCCTCTTTTCCAGGATTGCTGAGCACATCAACAAAGTGGGGAGTTTACTTGTGTTTATATAATTCAAAGGAAGATTGTTTTTTTAAATTATGCCATCAGATTGCATCATCACACGTTGCTGAAAACATAAATGGTAAAGAATATGATGGGTGCTGGAAGTGTGAAAAACCATGTATGTCAAGGTGCCAGGTTTCTGAGAACTCTTGTTGGAGCTCCTAAAACATAAGGTCCAGAAAAAAACATTTTACAATGTAAACTGTTGCTGTCTCTGTAGGTTTTGGTAGCACATCTCTGAGGCCAGCCATTTTTGGTTTTAAGCCTCTCTGGATTTTTAGAAAGATGCAGAGGTATCTGGGGAAATAAGGAAAAAAAAGGACATGAAACTCAGAAAGGTTTGAGGTGGATTCTGAGAAACAGAAGAAAAATGGAGAGGAACAGTCAGATGGAATAGGAAGGAGAGGAGACAAATAGTGAGAAGAAGATAGGTAATAACTCAGTACCTGTGAATAATGAGAAGTTTATATATATATATGTATATGCATACGTATGTGTGTGCTGGTGTGTGTGTATATATATAAAATACATGTATCAAAACCAATTCTATTATTAAATAACTCATATCCCAGTTTGAAGACTTTTTCTTGGAGATATGCGCCAATGATACTGACAGATTTGACACTATCCAAAGGGAATTCTTGCTTTGGAGGCTCAAAGTCCAAGGCCAGTCCAAGGCACCTCTCACAAGATCCCATAGGAGCCAGGGATTAGACCCTTGCTCTGCCCACAGCAGTGGCTCTTTAAAGCTTTATATTTTGGAAATGAAACTGGCTAAGGAAAATTCATCCCAATAAAATTAAATGTCTTGCCCAAATGTACAAAACAACAAAACAAAGCAGGACTGTGAGGAAGAGAGTGCCCTGGAGGTTTTTTTGACAAATATTCATACCTTGTGCTCAGAACAACTGTGAGCTGAAAGCCTAGAATATCGCTGAGCTGCCCCTTTAAACACAATACCCTTTCCCCTTTTTTCATTTAGTTATCTCCTTCTCTGCTCCGTGGCTCAATCTGCATATGTTATTGGCCTTGATTCCCAGGGCTGCCACCTTAATCTGTAGTAGCTAATAGTACAACCTCACACATGGCCTGGGACCAGGCTCAGGTTAACAAGAAATCCAAAAGCAAATGGCTAGGGGAGGTTGCTATAAAATAACCACTTGAAAATTCAGGCTGTGATTCTTTTTCGCATTTACATGGAAGAAGCAAAGCTTTTAGTCTCAGAGGTTCAGTCAAATGCATTAAAAAGATGAACATTTTAGTTAATGTTCTAAGAAGATTTCTAAAAGCAGTTTTGATTGTGTACTATTAACATTAATTAATTTTTATACTGAGACCAGCCGTTATATTAGTAGAATGCATATTTTAATCAATTTCTACTTGCTGTTTTGTGCAAGTTAAAGGTAGCTTTGTGGTTTGTGCCTAGTTTATACAGTGCATTTAACTCAATGTGCCTTAGGTAATGCTCATCTGAGGTTCAATGTATGCTCTAATCAGAGCATGATACAAGAATTATGAATGAAACCCCAACAAGTAATGGGGTTGTTTTCATTTTGGACCGTAGTGGAATATACCTTCTCTAAACAGGTGCTTGAATGCATTATTAAATAACACAATACTCAACTGCACTATCATCAAAAGCAGGCATAAACAGGTTCAAATCTCTTTTCAATAGCAGCTTACCTGCATCTGAAAGCAGCTGGTTGATACACATTTGCGATCATTCTGTCACTGGCAAATTTAAAAGGATCCTGACAAGTGACCTTTTTAAAGATTTTTCAGGTTATTATTTCAGAAATATTTTATCATTTGTTATGAGCAATTAAAAGATGGTTTAAATTAATTAATTTTCCAATTATTTTTTTTTCTCACTCTTATTTGACAAACAGGGAGACTTTCTGCTCAGGATTGCTAAACAGAGATTGAAATCGGTAGTGTACTGATGTTTATTTCTTTATTCATAAGCACTACTGATGATTCAGGTGACAGGACACTTAGACTGGGAAGTGCTCAGTGGAGCATCCACCCCACAGTGTCCAGCCCCAGCAACCCCTCTTCTCCCTTGTCCCTTGGCACTTCCCTCCCAGCCTCCTTTCACCACAGATGTTGTGTCTCAGCACTAGAGAAAGGGGAGACCAGCAGGAGGTCAGACTTGATTAGATCAGGAGACAAAACCCAGTCCCATAAGAGGTTCTTCTGCTTTCGGCAACAATCTCCTCAGGCCTCTCTGATCCTAAACACAGTGGCTTTTCTAAACTATTGATTCAGGAGATATGAAGTCCTGGAAGAGAAAAGATAGGATGAGTAAAGACAGTAAAGTTTGAAAAGTCATAAAAGGAGAAGGTGTAATGGGGGCTAAGAGATATTCAGAGAAACTTTGATACAGGGAAGTGTTTGAAAACCAGTTTCTCAAAACAGATCCACTTTCACTGTATCTCTACTCTATCTTCTTATGACAGCCCTCCACTTCTTCCCGCAGTGCCCAGGGCCTGCCATCCCATGCCACCAACCACGGGCTTGGCCCATCCCCATGAAGCACAGCTACACCAGAAGACATTATCACCACCCCACTCCTCTCAATGGGTTTGCCCCTCGTTTGCCCTGGAATGTCATTCCTCACACTCATATGGGATGGTCGTGTGGTCCCGTCCCTCCTACGGTGCCCCTCTCTGCATGCTGCCCCTTGAGTTTTTTCTCCTCTCGTTGCTATTGCAGGACTTTTTGTTCTTTAGCAATTCTTTGAGGTCCAAAGGGAGCTCCAGTTCACTGTGCCAGGAGCTGTATACATACACTGTAAGAAACAGTCTCTGCCCCAAGCTGCTTCCAGGATGAACAGACTGGTCAAAAAAATGTTGGAGGGGAAAATGGAGGCACGACTCCACAAATTGACAGTAATGCCTCAGGCTGGTTTCCTGCCTTCCAGATTAGAAGCGCTTAGCTAGACTAAGCACTGTGCCAAGTGCCTGCCCACAACTAACCCTCCCATCTTCCCCACGCCCATGAATGTCATAGTGCAAAGACTTTTCTTCTGAAAGTACAGATATGAGTAAACGGGTGGAAGAAAGAAGGTCTGCAAGGGTATGCTGCAGATGGACTGAAAAAGAGTTTCAAATAAAATGAATGTATGAGCAATATTTGTACTGTTCCCTGTTAGGTCACCTTCAAGCCCATCTGACCAACACAAACCAGGCTTATATTGGCATATTATCTCTAGCATCACCGTCCTGACAGGAGCAGAGTTCAGTGCTGCAGCACTCCAGATCAGCACATCCATGATTCAGGCTTGAAAGCACTAACCTGTTCTAAAGATCCTGATAAGAAGAAGTGATGACTTCAGTTTCCACCATGGCATAAAACAGGGCCAACAGTCCCTGCCATCCTGTTGTGCAGTAGATCTCAAAAACAAAGCATTGTTAATTAAGTTTTTCCTGTATTAGTAATTCATATTACTGATTACTGATAAAATAAGCATACATATGCTAGAGATATTTGGCATAAACAAGCACCAGTGGATTGCACATTGGCAAGCCTACAGTGATGTTAAGTATTTAGAAGACACAAGGGGGAAAAAATCACTGTAAGTGACGCCAGAAAAAGTTGCCACTTTAAAGGATTCTGAGATTGAAAAACCCAGGAAAAATTCAATGACTATATGAGCAACTTACCCATTACCATTCCAGACCATTCAAGCTTCAAAGATATTGCGTGCCTGTCCTTGCTAACATCTTCCAATTCTGTTTTGATGCCCATTTACTCCCAGACTCCTGGCTGAGAATAAGACCTGGCTTATGAGAGCAGGGCCCAGCCACTGCTGCACACAGGCTTGCAGGAATGACTTTCTAGCCTTTCCTAGATGCAATTGCAATCAATCACCTAGAAATGAAGACTTTACTAGTTCATTACTAGTTCCCTGAGCCATCCAGCCTCCCCAAATACTTCATAAAACTTCTAGTTTTCTAATACTTAAATTAAGTATTTCAATTACCTAATACTTAGCAGTGTTGCTTAAGTTTCTCTTGATTTTTCTTTTCCTACATGGACTTGGTTGGAAAAACTTCTATATCAAATGTATATCTTAATTAAAGATAAGCTGGTTTAAGTGCAGGAAAATTAAAAAATTTCAAAGTTATTTTTCTCTCTATTTCAAAGATGCAAATGCCAGAAAGAGAGCAGTTAGACTTTAAAAGAAAAATTTATGAGTATTTCCCTCTTGGTACTCCTTCCAGTGCTTCCTAATTAAGGACAAGCCAATACAGTATCATGTACCAATCTGGTATTTATTAACAAAGCTAGTCATGATTTTTAACTGATTATTGCTCAGAGGATCCTCCCCTCATTAATATAAATGAATTAGGAGGAATAGTGCCAAATGTTTCAAATGGGAATTAACATGAGACTGCAAGGTATAATTAGTTGAAAACGCTAAATACATCAAAGTATTAATTTGTGTATGCATATATATATGCTTATATATGTACTGCATTTATATATTATCTAAAAATATTATGTATATGCACACAGAGTGCACATATCAGCTTAAGTGCAACTTACAGATGGATGCATACCCATTTTATTATATTATACCCTGCAGCTAAGGAAAACAAGGTATCAAGCTTAAAGAGGATTACAAAATCTGAGGAACAAAAATAGAGAGAGATCCGCACAGGATAACTTTGATAAGATATGTCTTTTAAGGCAAGGAGTCTCTGAATCAAACACCATTGTAGGTACAATATCACAACCCCATTGTCTTGTTTTCTGTTAGTCTCATAATTGTGTAATTTTCTCTCCTTTCCCCCTGCCATTTCTGTGCTTGTATGTGTGTCTGTGTGTGCCTGTGTCCGTGTGGACTTGCTAGTGTGTAAGTGCGAATACAGTGAGGCTGAATCACCACAGCCCAGACAACAATTTTACACTGCATTTCAGATATTTAGATTTATAGTATACTTTTTTTCAGTGACTGTGACACCTTCTGCAGCTGTTTAGAGGAGTCTCAAGTTATTTGGGAAACAGAACAGCGGGGTCAGAATATCAAACAACATAGAGGCAAATCAGGACATGTAACAGAAATAGGCTCACTTTTATTTCTCAGTGGTACTCTGCACTCAGCTGGAAAAACAGCCTCTCTCTTCATCACCTTCTGAAACCAAACACAAGCTAGTCAGCAAGGTATAATGATTATGGCCCAAGCAAGCTGAGAGCTGAGCTACTACCAGTCTTGGACCTGTTGGACCTGTTAATTCTACGCAAAGGTGTAAGCCTGGGCTAATATGGAGAGTGGCCAAATGTTGCTGCAAGGAAAGGCTTTGTCCAATTTCCTGGACTGATTTTCATGTTTCAGAGGGAAGTCACATTTACTATGAACCAGAGGAGGTAGGGGTGGATACAGACACAATTTAAATGGGGAGAGGAGGATGGATAGCACAGCTCCATGACTGCAACCTCATGTCATGTTGCAGGAGTGTTTCCTGTACCTCATAGTTGTAATGAAGGGTTAGCGTTTCTATTCTCAGACCACTCTTCAACTTTGGGCTAGAGTCTCTAAAATGTATCCAGAGTGAAAAAAAGGACTAAACCTTACCACCACTATACACACAGGCTGTCAGCCACAAATATTCATGGGGCTCAGCGTCTTGTGTATAAGAGCTGCTAAACTGGATCAGACCAAAAGTCCCTGTATCCTGTCTTTGACTATTGGTGGTATCATATGTTTAGGGAAGAAACATAATAGAATGGTCGTTCCCTAAAAATACCCTCTCTGCTTCCAGCATTTGGCAACTTACAGATTCCTTTTAGGTAGCTACATCAGGTCATTGTGACTAATAATCCCAAAAGGAGGACACAGTAACTTTGTGTTTGACCTGACTTTGTCTAATGACTTGACTTTGACATGACTTTGTCTAATCTTTTTTTTTAAGCCATTTTTCCTATTGGTCCCCACAATATTCTCTAGCACCAAGTCACAATTTTGTGCGAAAGTAAAAGCTGCTGTCCTGGTTTTGTTTTTAAATTGTTCCCTGGTCCTTTCACTAATTGCCCCCTAGTTCCTCTTCTTTGAATGTTTCTTCCACCTCCACCTTATCCAAGCCATTCATGTCACAGGAGGCTTTCCTTCCTTGGTTATCTTTTTTTGTGCCCAGCTAAATAGCGTAGTGTACTTCGAAGTTTGCAGGATATGGAAACTGTTATATGAAAATAAACAACTTAATTTAAATAAAATCTTTTCACATCATGCCCACATTCATTCTCTGCTACATCATCAATAGTATTTATCTGCTATTTTAAAATATGCCTTGGAATGTGTTGTAAACTGAAAGGTTAAGAGATTACAAGCAATTTAAGGTAGAGACTGTATTTTTGTGTGTGCAGTAACAGGTATGATGGTGGGGCCTTTAAATATGACTGCAAAAAAGATAATAAATGAAAACAAATGTATGGAATAGTAGCACACATATAAAAATATTTAACAGTCTGAGCTGTTCTACTATAAAAGAAACGTAGAGTTCATAACATTTGCTTTCACCAGTGAAGAAAGCCCTTTATGGGCTTACTTATGTAACAGACACTTATGGTCATAACTGCTTCGCTGGTATTTTAACCTTCAGGATTTCTAGTCTTCTAAATATCTAATTAGTACTGCTTTTTTAATGATTTTATAAAAGCATCTTGGCATGTATGCACAGAATGGCCTAGTGCCAAAGTACCATAACGTGCAGGAACAGTAATGACTCTGTCTCTGCACTGACTCTCTGTGATAGAATATGATCGGAAAAAAATCAAATGCAAAGCCAACAGGACAGCTCACATTTCTGCTAGATCTCGTAAACCCTACTCAGAGTAAGACTTCCATATCTTTGACTGGCCTTTGGGTTTTTTAGACATAGAGCATGCAATTTGTTCCTTTTTTGCCTTTTCCCTCTTCGTGTCATCCTTGACCTACAAATATTGGTCATACATATTGGTCAAATCCTGTCACCCCTGTAAGACAGCTGCAGGGAAAGAAGACCAAGGCATAAAGGAGTTTGTCAAACAGACACTATATACATACTCAGAAGAGATTTTCTACAGCAGAGCTTCTGAGAAGTTTGATTTTGCTCTGGAGCCACAACCTAGTGCGCTGCATGGGATGTTCAGTGGATGCAGTACCCACTACACTCAGGCAGTAGCAGAAGTTAAAGTGCTGCTATATATTCAGAGAGCTCCAGAGAGCCTTTTCTGTTCATCAATACCTTCTGCAAAGAGCCCTTTTTCTAAGCATCTGAACAATTTGAAGACTTAAGTTAATGCAGAAATTCCAATAAAGGGCTTAGGTTTTGACCTAATGCTTCCTCCCACTTGTCCAAACTAGTCCTTAGCCCATTCTCAAAACCAAAGTATGGTGTTCTCCACTTCTGCTTCCTGGCAGATAATATATATAGACTCTAGCAAGTATAACTCACACACCAGCAAGGCCTAGCTAACATAATGGTCCTTAGGTGCCACTAGCAGTCCACATAATTTACAGTCACCCTCAGATTGCTCTAACTCATGGCAAGGGACAAAAGCTGGCTAATGATCAGTCAGTGCAAGGTGGCATCTTTGCTCACACCTCCCTCCCAATTAGCACTCCTTGCTCCTTGCCTGCAGCAGAAAATCTGGGCTTTTATATTATTTTCCCACAACAGCAGCCTCCATCATTAATTAGTGTATGGAAGCTCTGGAGATCCATTGGGAACAGAGAAAAAACATCCTCCTGTGGCAGTGCTACTCATGCTAACAACTCCAATTCCCCTCAAGCTGTCAGTGACACATCCTTGAGCTTCTGGTGACCCTGCACAAGACCTTCCTTTGGGCTCAGGGAAGGAAACAATGAGATCTACAACTCATGAAGCTTATGGCTTCCTGACTCATGATTGTATTATCTGTATCTAATGGGGTTGAAGCTGAGTCCGAAGCCTTTGCTGTAACTGGGGCATTGGTAATGTCTCTATCCCATGTGTACGCTCTGTTGACTAACACACTTTAGCTTACAAAGAGGTATCTTTCTCAGTAGGGACCTGATTTAGGTGTCCCTTATCTGTTTTTCCACCTGTTTTCCTAAAACTTGTGGGAATGCAATGTCTTTGGACCTTAAAATCACCATCAGCTGGCTTACAATAAGAAGCCAGAAAGACAAAAGCCACCTTAGGGGAAAAAAAAATAAAACTGAAGTAAATCTGAGAAAGGGCTGTTCTTGTGCTTTGATTCCAGTAGAAATCTGGCTAGACTAGAGATTTCCCAAGAAAGCTGGAAGTTATAATTACATTTTAAATATTTTGAAATAATTATGGATAGGATTGGAAATTTTAGATATTTGATGAAATTTTCTGTGGTTCATTAGTCACTAATAATGTCACATTTACTTTCTGTATGACATCAGGTACAAGAAGAGAGTATACACGTGGCATATGTGCAGTATCAATCAAAAACACTATTAAAAATACATTAAGAAACAAGTAAGTAGTTTCCTACTAACAATTAGTTTTCCAAATTTATGTAGCTTTTGTACAGCTGTAGGTATTAGTCCAGATTTGCAAATGCCTTTGCCCAGCAAAGAACAGCTCAAGAATATATGATCTCTTTTCTCTGTAGTTTTATTACAGAAGGAAAAGGTCCTGGTGAACTCAGCACCTGCCCAGTTCAGATCATGGCTGTACTACGAGTCTATGCACCTTGTACTGATAAGGCTCCCAAAGTCCTAGTTTGACATCCAATTGGTTCAATTTAAATCTGCAAATGGTCCGAGGTCAAGCCTTTGGCTGTTGTAAGGTGCCGATCAGCAATCTGAAAGGGATATCCCCAGGATATTAAATCTATTGACCTATTGACACAAAATCTCTGATGGTTGAAAAGAGCTGTCAGTCACAAGCAGTGGAGTCTCTGCTAAGCAGGATATGAAGTAAAACAAGCACGTTTTTGGATTATTTCCTAGCAGTATCCCCATTCAGATTTTTTATTGACCTTGAGCATGAGTTAACTCCTATGATAAGGGTCTGCCAGTAAAAGGCAGAGTCATCAGTCCAGATCACAAGGGGAAATTAAGTTTAAATATCAACTTTGTTCTTCAAAACTTAAATAATGCTTCTGGCATCAACAGGTTCCAGGTAAAATTCTGTTTTTCTATTCACATTCTTTCCCATCCTTGTCCCATTAATGAAGAGCACATACCTAATGTGTCTGGTCTGGTATTATCACATATAGAATATGTCACCTTCAATCCCCCTCTGTCTGTTATCTAAGCATATATGCCACTGGGCTGAAGAACTCTTATACTACTGCCTTTCCCTCCCCCTCCCCCCCGCCCCCTTCTACATCTGTACAGGATTGAAAAAGAAAGGTCTGTATCTTACATAAACACCCATATGGAGGGCCGCAGATGGGAGACGGATGGAGAGGGGATAAGGACCAGGTCAAAAGAAAATGTAGAGAAGGCAAAATATTTCATCTGCCTTTTAAAATATAGAAAGTTAACTCAGATCAAATTGATTCCAGAACAGTATGCATTCTATTCCAGCAATATCTATTGCCATATGGGACTTTTAAATACTGGGTTTGGAAAGGAAAGAAAAGAACACAAGGTAGCCTAGTTAAAAACGCACCAGAAGTATGAAGACAGCAGCCCAGTCTGTTACTTGATATTCAAACCTTCTCAAAACTTTATTGGGATTTTTTTTCTTCTTTCTTCTTGGGGATTCTATACTGCTATGATCAAACACTTGACAGCCATTTTCAAGTAATTTTGCATGATTTCCATACTGAAGAAGTATTAAACATAAGATTCCAAGAAACTAGTCAGACTGTGCATTTTGCTATTTTCTCCAGCATAAATACCCTAACCAGTGCCCCTAAGTACAGTAAAATATCATACTATTTGTCCATATTTTCTTTTCCTCATAGAAAATTCAAAGCTTTTATATGTTTCCATATTTGTTATGCTTTTGGATCAAATACATCTTGAATATGTAGAAGGGAACAATGAACAAAAATATTTTGGAGTGTATTTGGTGATGAGTGTTCAGGTACATCTACCTATCCTGTGATGCATTTAAATTCTCTTCATGAATGGCTTAGAATAAATAAGGTTTTTAGCACTACGTCTGGAGTTAAAAAATATACAAATCAAGTAAACATATGTTAAAAGTAAAGTACAACTGTGAAATAACAAAATACATTTGAAAAGGAGGAAGCAATAGAGTCTAACTGCAAATGAGTCATCTTAATGGCATAACAAGAAGA
The DNA here is from genome assembly GCA_013401315.1 of Balaeniceps rex. NCBI lineage: Eukaryota > Metazoa > Chordata > Aves > Pelecaniformes > Balaenicipitidae > Balaeniceps > Balaeniceps rex. The sequence goes on from VYZW01050187.1 coordinate 16,663, forward strand.
AAAACATATATGAATTTGGCATTACAGTCAGCATCACAATTGTTCTGGTAAGAAAGGAAGGGGAGAGAAAGAGGGAGACTGACTTTAGATGGCTAAGTGCTGCCTATTAGCAGGGAAACAAGTACTCTACTTTGTAAAAGTTACCTTTTTATAACATTTTGGGGCTTTTCAGCTGATAAATGTAAATATTAATCATTGTCTTCCAAACTACTACACTAAATTTCTATTTCACTTACATCCCAAAGTGAGGCACTTATATAGAAACAATTGTACTCTGTTCATTAATTTGAAACCATTCTGCAGTGATTAACAAGTGAAGTCTGCCAAAGCATTTTCAAGGTTGTTTTTGCACTTTTTTGTGTGTGTAGTTAAGATCACTAGAAAATGCTGTGAGTAACTCCGAACATCACATAACACTGAAATATCTTTATCATTCTTTAAACCCAATATAAAAATGTTTTTAAAGTATAAGCATGCCTCATGTAAAGAATAGAAAATCTATTTGTCTTTTCATTTCAGGGGATGCATTACTATCTCAGGAACTTCTTTAAAGGTGACCTACAAATAATTTACCACGAGTTAGTTTTATGTAGCTCATACTTCATGATGAATGAATGGAGAATGCCAAAAGGTTTATTTTATTCTTGTTACTTGAGTGAGGTTTTGGTTTTTTTTTTTCTTTTGGATATTTTTAAATGTCAGGTTTGGTTTTCCTGTATTTTAATCACTGAACTGATTAGTGATTTAAAAATACTTATCAGCATGGTTGAAAAGGATGGGGAAAGAAGAAAGATTTTAAACTTACCCTCTCCAAAAGGTTATACTGCAGTACAGCTCAGTGGTGTCAACAAAAGAAAAATACAAAAAGTAACAGAAATTATCACTAAAACTCCTTTACTCTCCTTGATTCATTCCTCCCTTTATCTTTTTGACTGTTATGATGTCATCATTTCACCAGCATTTCAGGCATAGATCAGAGTAAATGGACTTGGCTATTTAACAAGAAAAAGTAGGAACAGAGAGGGGAAAAAAAACCCAACCCACAACTGTCAAGCCTTTTTACATTTAATAAAGTACCAAAAATATATTCTAAGCTCACATTCACTTTTTCCTTGTTTATCTTTAAATCACTCTTAAAAAAAACCCAAACCAACTGCCTAGTGTATAGAGATATGATCTCAAGTTCAGTTTTAAGGAGTTTTTTAACCAATAGTCCTTCTTTCTAATTAGGGATGGACTGAAGAATTATGGCACTGATTTACAACAGCAAAAGATGTGACAATTCATATTCAATTCTGTTTAACCGAGCATGTTATGCATGACGTGCAAGAGAGTCACCTTGCTCCTTTACATCAACACCTGGAACAGGTATGAAGGCAGCATGCTTAGACATTGGCAAAGAAGGAGCATCCTGTCTTATTTTATAAGGTCCCCATCTGTCCATCTTGGAAGCAACAGCATAGAATGTTTGGCATGGACCCTAGTTCAAGGACTGCAATGAGGATGTCCTATTCAGCCAACCAAGAGTGCTTTTTGTCTACCTTCCCCATGTCTGCAGCCAGGAGCCTGAGGCCTTCTGGCCTGAATACCTAATAGCCATTTACTTCATAGCCATTACTTAGGATGAGGCACTTATGAAGTAAAAGATAATCATGATGAGATAGGAAGGCAAAATAAATAATATCCAGAGATATCCTGAGCCTTTGAGAAACGCAGGAGACTAGTGACATTCTTGTTGCTTATTTTCACTGTCATGGAAAACCTTTTTGCACCATATATAAAACTAAGTTAATCAGTTAACTAAGGCTTTGCAGATAAAGGTCCACAGCTGTAAAAAATGCTACAGTTCTGGATGGAGATGTGTTGGCAAAGCTGTGTGAAGCTGTTTTGCATAAACTCGCGCCCATAATATTCTAGCTCCTGGCTGGTGCTACCTTATATGTAAATGCTGCAGATCCCTTCTTCTTACCTGTCTTAGTGCTTTGAACATACCAGAATACAAGTGTATGTTTCTTGCCTGGTTTAGTTTCATGCTATTGCTTTATGCCCAAGTACCAGTTAAAACCTCCCTAGCTGAAGCCATATCAGCATCAATAGATAAGAAAGAACTGCCTGCTACTTTTCCAAGATACTAATCTCTTTGGAGAAAGAAATCGTTAATATTAATTTCTTGGATTATTTTCATTATCTTTAACATTAAAAGAGAGAGAGGGAAACATGAAGAGAGGGACAGAAGGAAGGCAGCTCAGTCCTCTGACCATCTCTCACTTATCCTTGGTTCATCAGGGGGTGTCTCAGTCTTCAGTGGAAAGCCTATGGACTTACACCATTTTGAAAGGGAACTGAGTGTCTCCAATCATGAAGATATATTTTTTTAATGGCAGCCTTTCTGGGTTCTAAGACCCTTAGGCTTGCATTAAGAAAGATTGACACCACAGAGGGTAAGGGTGAAAAGGACAGCAATGCATTACCCTCCTTTCTATCAGCTACCAATCTTCACCTCTCATACATCCTCCTGAATTGGGACATAAATGCAGCACTGGTTCATCTACTCTGAGCTATACTCTGCTCTTTCTCCACCCTATCAAGCTGTTTGTGGTTACTCGCTGGAGCCATCTTGAGTGTATTTGCCACCAGCTGCTTCCCACAACCTTGTTGCTCCCCTAGCCACCTCCAGAGTGCTGCACCACGCTGCAGGAGCCCACAGTGCCATTTGCCAACACCATCTGCTGGACCTCCTGAGCCAAGATTACCTCCTCCTAAACCCACACCCTTTCTATCAGGGTTTCAAAGCCTGCAAACAAGGGGTCACAATCTGAAAAGAAAGGCTCAAAAAATCTGAAGCTGCTGTTCTTATTCCCAACATCTTTTGTTTCTCCTTCCAGCACACAAACATCCTCCTCATCTTGCAGTAATTGTTCTGGGGGAAAAAGAAAATTCCAGTACAACTTTTGGCTGCTGGCATACGACCAGCCACATCAAAGCCGCGAGGTGATAGTCCTAATAATATCTTCTTTATCTCCAGACTGTCCCAGTCCAAAGAACTGAAACTAAAGAGCCAGATGGTGGTCATGTATACTTATACCTGAATCCCAGTCTCCCTTTCTCTCTTGGAAAGTCTTTTAATAATAGAATTTAGAAGTTGCCTATTCCTGTATCTTATGCTTGTGAGATACTTACTGTTCCCTATGCATCCTTAACCTCCAGAAATTTCTTGTTTACACATTTCTCCCTTTCATCTCTAAAGTACTTGCATTGGATTGACCCATCCCAGCAGTACTGAAGAACTTTATTCTTCCTCTATTACTATTCCCTCTTTGCTGAAAAAATTTCTGCTTGCTGCCCCAGGCTTCACCACATCTTGCAGTAGGAATGTTCCTCTGGGCCCTCCGAACACTTGTCAAGGACCATGGTCCTTCCACAACTGCACTGAGCATGAGGGCAAATTCTTGACTCAGTTTATGAGAAGAAACCCTACAAAAACTAGGCTTTACATGGAAAAATGTCAGGTTATTACACTGAAACCATGGGGTCTTTCTTCCATTTTCAGTTCAAACACATCTAAAAATACAAAGAGTGTTTTTTCCTTTGTAAACCACACTTTTCCAGTGGTTTTGGTCTGCTGCTGAAGAAAAGAGAGAGGAGATCAGAATCCCCAAGTTCTACTTCTGCTTTTGACTCTCAGCCAGCTGCATGATTTTCTCAGTTCCCTCAGTCAAAGCATTCCTCAGTTTACCAATCTGCAAAGTTGATACAATAACAGCAATGTATCCACAGGAATGCAGAGTAAAAGCAACTGTTTGCAAAAGACTTCGATGCTGGCAAAAGAAAATATTGGATAACTTATTATTTCAAATTAAAAATGTCACAGATTATTCACATATCTATACATAAACTCAAGCCATGAATCTGCTTGTAAGTGAACCACTCCTACATGAACCCTGCACTCTGTTTATAAGGCACATTGTTTCCTTTATAAAGCCTACAGAAGCCAGACTTTGATTTGAATATAATAAAATTGCAGAAACAGCAGAAGCTGGCCATGTAACTCCTATTTTAATGAATACCTAAAGTAACAGTCCTCTAAGCCATTGTGTCATCTTTCAACTCCTGTCCCTCCCTCCCCCTTTCTGCACCAAACTCGAGGAAAAGAAAAACTGATTGGCAGGTACTGTAGCTGGCGTGAATAACCACGACTATATATCTTGTCAAAAATCAGCATGTACTTTAAAAAAGAAGAAAGTAAAATATGAAGATAAGAGGAATAATCTGAGGCTCTCCCATATTCTCATTCAAATTTTTCTATTTAGATTTCACTATATTTCCTTTTTTAACCTTCTCCTGCAGGTCTTTATATATAGGACAAAAAAATCCACTTCTGTCATTTAAAGCATGATGAAAGTACCAAAGAAAAATCTATTTTCAGCTGTTTCTCGTTAGAGCACTTTTTTGCCACTGTGATGAAAGTCGATGCAAAGAAAGAAAGACGAGTCACTGATGAAGATGAAGAAGCATTTCTGATCAGCCATCTGTTCAACCAATTAAACCCCTCGCAAATGAAGTTGTGTATATGTATATAGCTAACCCATAAAGATATACATATCTATGTGTACACTGGCATGCGAACACATACATAAAAATACCATGTAAAGTCTACTTTACATATATACTAAACTCTGCTTACATGCTGAGCATAGCTAATTAAATGCACACATAGAGAAACACTGCAAATGTGAAATAGAATTTGGCCCTGTTGGAGAACAAAGCCTTCTCTATTAGCACCCTTTTCTTTTAATGGTCCTTATGCAGTAAAAATAAAGTCCAAACACTATAATTTCACTCCCAGAAAAGTTACAAATACTGTAGGTATCTTTAGAAACAGCTGCAAAAGTGGATTCACTTCTGACAAGATTGGTGTTAATTACCAGTAAGGACTTCAGTATAATACTATTTAAATCATTTTAAATTATCCCTCTCAAAAATTAATTTTTCATCAAAGATTACACAAAAAAATCATGATATCATCTCTGCAGCTGCGATTTAGTAATAATTTCATCTATTATTACCAATGTCAGTTAGATAAAAGAAAAATGGCATCCTACTGTGCTGATTCCAGCATAGGCCATATATAGAAATTTTTAACTATCACTTATAATCGCCTTGATGAGCTTAAACCTCCTCTCAATTAACACCCTAAATGACACTGAGACATCTTAATGGAGGATGTAAGTAAAGGAAAAAGACTTTAATCAAAGAATAAAAAGAGAAGTGCCAAGCAAAAGGAGGAAGTCTGGTGCACCTCTCAGTGTCCAATCACACTGGGGTCCTTTATCTTGTCTTGAACTTCTTGTCATCTTTATATTGCGACTGTAACTTCACAGCAGCCGTAAGAAGAAAAAAAAAGCGTGCATACTCTTATCTGCAGTTTGCATCCACGTCTGAGAAAGGCAGTGGGGGTATACACCGAGCAGGCAAACACAGATTAAATGAAACTGAAGAGACTGTGAAAAGTAAAATGATTATAAGTTACAATGAGCCTTACTCCATTTTGCTTTCTACTTCAATAGTGGTTCAGAGCAAATCTTAAAGACTGGGATATAGTGATTCACATACTATTCAATAAACCTTGAAAGAGCATGTTCTGATCCTAACATCCCAACCTGAATAAAAGTTCTGCTTTCATATCCAAGAGGTAATTATACTTCTAAAGAACTCAGTTGCCAGACAATCATGTAAATATTTGCTTTAATGGCATCTACAGTAGATGTTATTAAGGGCATTCTTGTGTCTTTTAGCATACCTCTAAGCCTCCCAGTACAAGCATTTAAATGCATACACATACTGGGTTGATGTGATAGTACTCTTCAGATGTCAGGAAGGTTGAGAAGTAAGTCTCTACCTAGTGTTTCCCAAACTTGTGAACCCAACTTTCTAGCCATCAGAGTAACCACACAGATGTAGTAAGCTGATAATCTTCAGCTAGCCTCTGCAGACTTCTTGCTATGCTCTTGTGCAAAACCACTGGGCAATGACTACAGCCTGGGAACTGCTGGTTTAGGCTGCACGTGGCTGAAGGGGCGGGTAGCGGGTGGTTTTGCCCTGGTAGATGACTCAGTGACAATCTGCCAGCTCTGATAGGGAAAAAAGGGCTTTGGGAAGTGTGGTCACAAATACCTCTGAGGGACTTTGGGAGGTGCTGTGAGTGCCCGGGAACCGTACATCTCTGCTGTAACAGCTAATGGGGCTGTTAGATTTTGAAGTATCTAGACAACAAATAGAAGTTCCTGTTCACTGTGGCTGTTCCCATGTCTGTAATTCAATATATTTATGTGTGTGTGTGTATATATATATATTGTTTCATGGCCTCATATTTTTTCAGTTAATTCACTCATAATGAGAAGAAAATTAATATCTCTGG
>VYZW01050187.1:28539-45710 GCA_013401315.1 Balaeniceps rex
CCAAAAAAAAAAAAAAACACAAAAAAAAGCCACGGCCTTTGTTATAGTGTCTCAGCAACAGAGTTGCTAAAGCATCACCAAAGCCTCTCCCTGCGGGAGAGAGACCGCAAAACCAGCCTTAGGGAAGCTGTTTCCCCAGGAGCTGCACAGGACTGTCACAGAGGTCGTAATCCAGAGCATGTTCAAGCGTCCTCCATGCCCTCTTAATGCTTCTTGTGGAAGATGGACGCTCATTTAGCAAAAAGTTATGCCAGCAGCAGATCAATGCAAACTGTACCGCCTTCCAATAATTTTAATGCTATGACGATAATGATCATGATTGAATAAGACATCAGGTGGACTGCAAAGTATAGCATGACAGTGCCCTACTGTTAAGCTTTAATTAGTTAAGGCAGCATAGAGCCTCCCTGGAACAAGAAGCTCATATTTCTTAGAAATGCAGACACTCTTTTATAGAAGTATGAATCAAGAATAACTTTTTTTTATATGCAAGGTAAAGGCAGGGGAGGGAATTAGGGCATGAAATCCTCACAGGACAGCTCATGAGCTTTATCTTCTGGGTGGTGTTTGAAATATAAGCACTCCCTGAAGAACAGCAACAGGTAACAGTCTAGATCCAATAGTATAAGCACTAGGAAGTGCCGTGCCCTATATGACACAAGTGCAGTGTGTGCAACAGGAAGGAGAAAAAGGATTGTAATTGCTCATGTTTTACTATTTCCGGCCTCCGCCTCTGATGATCTGTGAGATCTTCAGTGATGCACTTCACCCCCTACCAAAACTGAAAATAAAATATGTGTGCCATAAAGGTACTGGGTGTTTTAACTATCTGCAAAAGCATTTTGATCTGTGGATTAAAAAGCCATAAAAGAAATTGAATCTCAGGGCTGAATACAGGAGAAACACTGGGGGGGCAGAAAACAAAACTGTAAACATTGGCTTGCCTAATTATGGGAATGTCTCCTGCAGCAAACTGGCAGTGGTGACATGGCCCTGCCTCAGACAACAAGGAGCGCTGCACAAAAATGTTGACCAATAATGTTATGGCATGAAGTGTTAGCACATTCTTACAGCAAAATGTTGCATTAAGTTTCTGTATTGGAATTTGAAGAGTATGGATATGCAGAATGGAACAATTTCAAATGAACAGAGGGTTTATCCTAAGTATAGTCACTTCAGTTAAAAAATGAATGGGTTTGCAGGCATGTGGTGGAGAATAGTTAAAAATGACTGGAGTACTCTTCAGATTATTGAAGCAATCTAGGAAATCTAAATTGGTCTGCAGTGCCCGTGCCCGGAGCACCCTATTCACTTCCAAAATGAAGTGCTCTTAGGGAAAAAAAAAAAAAAAAAAAGTGAAGCATTGCATTTGGAAAGGATCGGAGTTCTGGGCATGCACTATGCAGAACAATTTAAAATTACTGGAGCACTTCAGTTTCTTTTTTTTTTAACACACACTTCTTTTTGGAAGCAAATCAAAAAGCATTCTATCATTGTAGGCAAACTCATGAATGATTTAAAAATTGAACCCTATGTAAAACAAAAGGAGGAGAATAATTAAAATAATAACACTAACCCCCTCCTGCCCTGAAACCCGCTGAAAGTGAAAGGGAGATGGAGAAAAAAGTAGGCAAGAGAAGAAAAAATCCATACCTTCAAGGGATTAAAAAGAATTGTAGGGACATCTCTGACCTGGTCTGTATGCTTTGCAGATATCCACAAATCAATACACTGCTGGAGCGAGAGGATGGTCTTGGGAATAGAACATGGTGACCCTATCTCCTCACCTTTGGCTATATGAACTTCCTTCACACCACAGAAAATGCCTCTCCTCCTTCCTGGTTGTACCTGAGTGCCTGCTACCTTAACAGTTGCACTTGCCCAGGATTGCTTAACAACTTTTTTTGTATGGATTTTTCTTTCTTTGGTGAGAGACATCTTGCACGGGCCGATTCTAAAGATTTTGTTGCAATTTAGTCAGGGTTAAAGCTCCAGATCTTCAGTGTATAGGACTAGGGGGAATTTCAGCTTTCATTTAACATGAGAGTGTGTTTTCTAGCCCCTATCGTTGATGATAAAAACTTGGAAATGTGTCCCCAGGAAACTATAGACTCCAAATCCCAGCAGGCAGATAGAAAGATCTCCCCCTTCTCACCCCTCCCCACGCAAACCAAATTATTTTTAAAGCTCAGTATTTAGAAACCATCTTCACAACTATGGAACATTTGGGTCTGGCAATCTCCCTTGGCTTTGCCACCCTGCCGGTATGCAACATTTCCTCGTGAGCTAAGATTAAACCGAGAACCAGGAGAGGGTCCCTGGTTTGACCTATGCCGTGTCGGAGGCAGTGAGATGGGCCCAGAGCTGGGAGCTCAGCCTCCCTGAGCATCAAGGCAGAAGTGTTGCCCCTCCCAGAGTGGCTGACGGGGGTGAACGTGCAGGCTGGCAGCCCGCCGCCGCTCCGGGAGAAATCCTGGGAGGGTTTGTGTCTGTGGGAGCGAGGAATGCTGTGGGCCCTGCTCCGAGGAAAGAAGGAGACTCAGCTTTGCTGCCAACAAAATTAGGGCTCTCTTCCAGCATTCAGAAACGTACATACTTTTATATATCTGCCACATGGCTTTGCTGTGCAGCAGCACATGTGTTGTGGCTGCACAACACTGAGTGAAAAGAGCACCCAAACCGAGGAGCATTGTGGGTGGGGAGGTGGCACCAGGTGGCACTGGGCAGGTGGTGGTACCTGAGGTCAGGGGAAACAGCTAGAAACACTCATCTTCTGCCTGCCAAAGAAAAGGTTTGCACTTGATCGCCTTTGTGCAAGAGCAGGAGACCCATTACCAGCACTGATCAAAGGTGCTTGGGAAGCTCTAGTCTTTCTTTTCTTTCCCTGATTTTATTATTGTCGGTATGTGCCCTGGTGTTGCTGTCTGCAGCACAAAAGCCTTAATGGAGACCAGGCCCCATTGAACCAGGCAACAAAACCTTAGGAGATAATCGTAAAGAGCTTACATTGAAATCTGACAAGAGGGGCAAAGGGTAGAAGGAATGAAACATTATTATTCCAGTCTCAGGTCCCCAAAGTCCCACACCAATGTCTTAACTATAAAAGACATCCTTCCATGACTTTAGTAAACAGGGGAGTAACCATTGAAAAATCAGACCCTGTTTTCCCACTGCTTTCCTGCAAACAATCCACAACATAATTTCCTGCATACATCTGTGCTTTAGAGGAAAAATTCTATAAAAGGGGACGTTCTTGACAAACACGCCTATGGTTCATGAATAGCCTTGGAAAACAAGGAGGCAATTTAGGGATAGTCAGTTACGAATGCAAAAGAAGGTTTTCCTTGCCATGACCACAGCCAGTATTTGCTCAGCAGAGAAGCAGGTGACACAAGACAATCTGCATGCAGCCGAAGGCTGATGGAAAGCTTGTTTGTGCTCAGTGCGCTAGAGAAGTTGTTCGGGAACAGTTACGTAAAGATTAGCCCTGTAACGCTGCCAAATACTTTGTGTTATTATGTGCTGTGTTTGTGCCAGGCAGCCCCACATGTCAGAGCTGCCTCATAGGGCAGTTTTAACATGCACACCCACATTTTCAGAGCACTCAGAAGAATAAAAAAGCCACAGAGGAACCAACTCTGACCTCGTTTGCATGGCTGCCACCACCGATTCCCGTCAGCTTGTACCTGCCTGAGTGCAACCAGCATAGAGCCAGAAAGGCACATCCACCGCATTTTGGAGATGGCTGTCCTCGCCTCCCCTCCTCCCCCTGACCTATCATGTTCCCTCAGAGAATCCCAGCTGCACGGATAAAAAAAGTAGCAACTCAACCATGTGGGAGCATACAAATTTAATGTTGGCTAAATAGGAAGGCTGTCTAAATAACACAATGATTGGAGTTATGCAGGTCATAAGTCTAGGGAGTAAGGAGCTCACAGTGTTTCTTTTCTTTTCTCCCTTGCTCCGTTTTCTTCACAAAAGTTCATTAAACAATGATTCTTTCCCATTTAAAAATTTATGAATGAATGATGTGTTCATGAAAATGAGAGAGCAAAAAGCACTGGCCATAGCCAGGAGCAGTGCAGTCTGGCACTCTGCAACCTCCCACACACACCCTCCTCTCCCAATGTACCTCAAGCTTGACCCAAAACAGTACTCCCCATGATGCCCGCAACCTCACAGAGGGAGAGACTTGTCAACAACGCATATGGGTATTACATGTGTGGGATGCACCTGTCCTGGCAGGGAGTGGGTGTGGAGCCTAAGTCCCAGAGGAAAAAGTTGCTTCATCAGTCCAGGAAACTCCTTTCATTTGCACTACACAGGTCTCAGTTACGAGGATGCCACAACCACAAAGGAAAATAAGAGTCTGTCTGCAAACATAAAAATAGACCTCTTTATCTAAACTAGTATCATAAGTGGCACCATCCTTTTCCAAGGCCTGGACAGAGCTACATCAGTGTAGCTTGCCTGATGAGAAAGGGGCAACAAATAACCAACAGTAATGACAAGTTTTTATATAGCCCTTTTTATGGGCTTTTATATTTTTACTTTACAAAATAGAAAATTGCCCTTAGTTTCCCACTCACATTCTCTCTGCATCTCCATAGAATTGCTTTCTCTTTTTTTTTTCTTTTTAAATTTTAAATATATTTTCTACATTTATTTCTTTATTGGGACTTCTTTGTATTTTTTTACTTTTTATTTTCTTTTCCATCCTCTTTATTCTCACTTAGCTTCATTTTCAGATTTTTTTTCAGTTTAAATATGTGTCCAGTTTTTCTGGTATTCTACTTCTTTTCAATACTCTGTATTTCTGTGTCTCCTCCTCTCTATTCTTTGCCTGTCTGCTTGCCCTTTCCCTACATGTCTTCCTTTTTAGCCGTTGCCTTCTCTCTTCATCCCGTGATGTTCTTTTCCTTCCCAGCTCTGTTGTCAAAGTTCTCTTATCACATCCTGTTCATTTCACATGCCCCATTCCCTTTCTCTTCTCCTGTTGTTATTATTCTTATTTATATAACTTACTGCAATAGTGCTCAGAGATCTCATCTTGACTGCCCTTTCACCACCACCATCACCCTTCTCAGTGATCTACTTAAACAGTCAGGGGCATTTCTTGTCTCAAACATCTTCTCTTTTCCAGCTCTTTTTTTTACACGTGCAGATAGGGCCTGGCTGGCAATGGAAATGTTAGGATTAGCTTGCCTTTGCAGTGTGTTGGGAGAATAGGTTCTGGCTCCAAGGGTAGCCTGCCCTAGAGTCTGCGGAGAAGGGGCCACATTGCAACATGATCTCCAGGAAGAAAGCCAACTCATTTATTGAAGAGTACCTGCCAGTAATTACAAAGGACACAAACTCCCTCAACAGCTCCAATTCTTCCATAACCAGGTTGGCTGGTGACTGTAAAGAGGAAACAAGCAGCCTCCAGACTGCCTTCACTGACTGGGTGGCTGTCACCAGCAGAACTACTCTTCTCTAGCATTGCTCTCAATGAAGAGTATGAAGACTGTAACTGAAGACATCTGGGCATGCCTGGCACAGCAGACTCCACCACAATAAGGACAATGCCCACTGGGACAGGAGACAAAATGACTCAGAGCACCTCACAGCTGGAGAGTGGGACATTTTCCTGGGTACGTTTAAAGGAGTAAGTCTGATGATAATTAGGTTTAAAAAAAAACACTGTGGAGCTTTCTGGGCTTCAGTGGGGGGAGTATTTCAAGAAGCTTCTTAGCTGTGGTGAGGTACAGTTTTATGGAAGCCCTTGACTCGCTTCCACTTGCCTTGAGCTGAATAGTGTTTTCAGAAAGAAAACTTTGGCCTCAGGAGGCTGAATCTTCTTGTGGATTTGTGTCTTTGAGAAACTGAGCCTCAGAGCTTTGCTGGATGGGAGTGGCACCCAGGACCTCAGCAGAAGAGACAGCACCTGCTTCTTTCTAAAAGGATAAAATGTAGACGACGATTAGTTGTACCACCACCAAAGGAACCCCAGGCAACCAGGGCAGGTTGAACTTCCCTTACTTTGACAGACTGCATTGTGTGTCATAACTAAGAGAGGTCTTCAATCCAAAGGGCTGTGAAAGCCAGAGGAACAAAATGAAAAAAGGGAGAGGGTTGGAGTGACGGAAAGAAGTGTCTGCAGGAACACTGGAACAAGGCGGGGAGGGAGAGGGAAGAAAGATGCAGAGAGCAGAAGGAAATTGAGAGTGGTACAGTTGTTTAAAAAAATGCTACTTATGGAAAAAAGATCCAAAAGCTGGCCCTGCAGTTACTGGGGTTTTTTCTCTTCTTTTAATCCCTCCTTCTTTCACCTTTCCATTTTGGAGGCAAATGAGTCATAACACATCAGTGTACACTGGTCAGGTCTCTGACACAGTTATGACATGGTCAGAACATTTTGTACAGAAGAGCTAATAACACTGACCTGTATCACACCAACTTTTACGTTTTCAGTCCCCAATATCTCCCCCAGGTTTGTTCTATCCCCAGATGCACGTTATATTAACTTGGCTACTTCCATGTGCTTCCATCCTTTTTAGTAACAATTATGGATATTTAAATCCTTTCCACACAAATCTGGGAGGATAAATCAGAGGCTTCAGCCAAATCTACACTGTCTGGCCAGTAGCAAAGAAAATTTTTTTTTATGTAAGAATTTTCTTTCCTGTGTAGCATGTGTGAGTTTTACCCAGGAATTTTGAAGGTCATTAAACATCTTGGGGAGCAGATCCGCTGTCATCCCATAGACCAGAACAATGGGAAGACTGGTTTGTTTGTGGGGGGAAAAAAGTTTTATACTAATACAACAGTGTTTGATGCCACTAGCAGGGATATGTATTCATGCTACGCATCCTCAGCTGTATAAAAAATAGATCAAGAGGGGGGGGGGTTTATTATTTTGGAAAGAGAGAGAGAAAAAAAAAGAATGAAACTTAATATATTTGAAATGTTTGTAAATTTTTAAACATAAAACCCCAATAATCCCATATTCTTATCAACCTGTAGCTCAAATAATTAACTTAGCATACAGCATTAAAAGAAGCACACTTATTACTGCACCCAGGAAATAGGGACAGATGGGGAAAGAGAAGGAGGGAAATTGAAGGGCAAAGACTATTATTTTCATGTACTCAAGTTCTGACATAAAAATGGGGATCTTGTCTGTTAAATGTTGACGTGCACAAAATCATAGCCAGGTCTAAATGCCTTAGTCATGGCAGGGGGTTAAAAAAGGGAATATTTGAGAATAATGTGAATTAAAAAGGCAAGTTAGTTTAAATTTCTGTTTGGTAGGGCCTGAGGCCTACAACTCCGATGGGAATACACTGTAGCCGGAGGGCTGATGAATGCCCTTAATGAAGTTGGACAACCTGGAATACATGCATAAAATGATTTTAAATATTGATATGATGTCATTGTGCGTCTGAAGATATTGAAATGTTCATTTTCAGAGCCAGACAGGTTTCGTCTAATTTATTATGGGGAGGGGAATGATTATTTACATTTTTTAATGTAGCAATAAAACAATTATGGGATTTAGGGAGAGAGAAAATATTCATGCTTCTTGGAGAACAAAAATGCATGTTGCAATGGAAATGACTTAGAGGAGCTTGTACCAGCAGATATGAAGAAATACACTTTCCCTTCTTCCTTCCTGATAATTGAGGTAATACATTCATAAAGTATGTAAAGTAAAAGGACCTTTTGACCAATGTTAATTATATTTAACCTGCTCTATGTATAGTAGAAGGAGCAGCTTAAATATATCACTGAGGACGACTAACTCACCCGTATATTTTGGATGTGTCTATTATAACATTTCCATGACATTGCCTGGTTTTCAGAACAATTCTTACCATGAAGAAGAGGAGATGTGGTGTTGTAATGGTACGTTCAGTTCCGTTGTGATATGAAAGTTTTTACGGAGAATGCCTCAGGGCAGCTGTCTGCCTTCTGTGTTCAGTATTACGGCTGCATAACACACAGGGGTGGAAGTGTATTAAAGGCAGAGTCATTGCAGTCTGCTGGAGGTTTCTGGTGCTAAGGTCCAATCCTGATGATCCCCAGACCAACCTAAAAAAAGAAATTTTTTGCAAAAATTGCCTAGGATACTTTTCTCACTTGTTCTTTTGTTCCCAGCTAATATTCATCCCTACCTGTAAAGAAAAATAACTTAGATTACATTTCATCTCTACTGCAAATTGGAGCAGCTCCCTTATACACGGAGGCATTTGGGGTGTGGTTTTGTGTTTCTCTTATGATATGTGTTAGCAAGCAGGAATGGAAACTTTCGCACCTCTCTGCTCCCTTGCCCACCTTTCACATCAGTGGTTTAAAACAATGTAGCAGAACCATTAAGCATATGCCTAACTCTAAACATCTCACTGAGGTTGTTTCTGTGCACAAAGATGGGTAACTTCTTGCTGAATCATGACCCGTATGATTACAGACACAGCGTGACATTGAATAGGTCCTTTAAAGGAGATACACACTGCGCTCTCTTGTTCCACTTAACAGATCACAGACACTAGAAATACTGCCTATGATATGGGCAGAGCTCTTGCCGGGTCCAGCCTTGAGGTGAGCTCCAGAATGGACAAAATACTTTCAGGAACACAATGGCAAAATTGCCAGAGAAGCCCTCTTCCACTGGACACCCTTCCTCTTCCTGCAGCATGTATACTGACAATGACTGGATGGGCAAATGAGGCAGAAGGAGGAAAACCTTGAACAATATGCTTGGACCCAGCCATCAAATATGAATGAGAGCTAGAAAAGGTAGAGGGAAGGGCAGCATGGCTGAGGACAAAAGATATGTGAGAAATTCACATTTTTTAGTCAGCAAGACAGATAATTGAGGAGGACTTGACAGAGATGTGTAAGGTCACAAATGGCCCAGCGGAAGCATGCAGGCATTGATTACTCCTCTTCCCACAGTATCAGAAGGAAAGGGGCAGCTGATGAAATGAGCAAGCACCACATTTACAACAGAGGAAACCATTTTTTCCACAGAGCACATAATTGTGCAAATTTTCTGCTGCAAGATGATTATGAGAGGCCAAAAATACTAATAGATTTGAAAAGATTAGACAAATTTGTGGAGGATAGCTTCTTAAGTCTGGATATAACCTCTGATTCAGGAAATTGCTAAACCATTGATTGTCAGAAAAAAAAAATCACTTTATATGTCTCCTGTTTCCTCTGCTTTTCCCCTAACCATCCATTCCTGTTAATGCCAGATAGTAAACAGCGCTAGAGAGGCTGCCCAGGCTCTTATGAAGGCGTACAAGGTACATACCACCTTCGGATGTGCATTAGGTCATCTCCACCAGCTAGTCACTGGGAAGTGAGCTGATTCCTGGAGTTCTTGACCCATTTCATCCGAACAGGAACAACTGTCTAATAGAGAGTGAGTTAGAGACTAAGAGCCCAGCAGACAGGGAAGTGTCTCTACAGGCTTACTCCTGGTGCATGCGAGTGTGAACCTCCATGTGCACATTTACAGGTTAGCCCAATCCCCAGTCCTTGTTTGTGCATCCTCAGCTTCCCCCAACAGCCATGTTTCACACTATGTCTCAGCAACTATTTGCTTCTTGGGTTTTACATCACATGTGTTACAGCTATTTAAAACTAATTTCAATTAAGGAATGGATCAGATCTCATGATGATTCCAGCTACCCTCTTTTCTGAAGTGATTGCCCTGGAAGGAGCAGTGTTTGGATCTCAATTTGGTAATCAAATAGCCAAACTATGTGATTAGACTGTATCAAATTAGTCACCGTTCACCAGCTGACACCCCCAACTAATGCCTCCTGCCACTAATTGACTTTATTTCCACTTCCTTTAATGTGGCTACCTGTTTTCAAGCTGTTAACTGGATTTACATGCCTTTCAGCTTGGTCTTTCTGATAAACATCCTGCATCCCTCCTGCTCTTCACCTATCCCTACCAGCATCAGTCCTCTCTCCTTCCACCCCTCTTCTCTCTTTTGTCTTGCATACACTTCTATTCTTAAGCTTCATCTCTCAAATAAACATGCGGCATCATTTTGGCCAGTACACAATGAAACATTGTGAAAATTTAGTGTGAGAAGGCAGGTGAGCACTGTCTTTGAGCAGACAGGTGTCCTCAACACAAACAAAAAAGCCTGGGCTGGCTGAGTGGTCACAGTGAGAGGTCAGGACTCTTTGACTGCAGGGAGCTTCCTAAACTTCACCCACTCAGGCTTGAGGGGTGGAACATGGCCGGCAACAGGGAATCATGCCTGAGTCCTGCACATCCTCAATTCAGCCTTATTTAAAGTGGCTATGCAAACATGCCACCTGTCCTACACCTGCCCCTTGCACTGCCTATGTGCACGGAGCAGGAGTAAGACAACCCAGAGAAGGCAACCTCAGTTGGGACAGAGCACTCCTGCCCCACGGGGTGCTGGCGGCACTGTCTCTGTAGGAACATATAATGTGCTACAGCTTTGCCCAGCTACCACAGTACATGCTCCAGGTTACCGAGCACAAACCAGAGCAACCCTCAGGCAGCTGTAAGTGGCACAAGCGGAGCTGAGAGTGCTACACTTCTCTACAAGTTGTGCTGAGTAACACAACAGCCTTGCCCTCTCTGCTTGTGACAGATCAGCTACATACACAGTCTGGATCAGGCTATCCCCCGTATTTGGCTTAAGACTTTTTAAGTTAATGAATATCACTCACCATTCATAGAAAGTTTGAGTGTACAATATACATTGCTAAGAAAAACAACTGTACATTAGCATCATTCACTGCTAATATGGGATACAAAGGAATTTTAAAAGCACTGCAGCAACAACAACTTTTCCTGGGAAGAACATAAGCATGGTAAGAAACTGTTTTTTTAAAAAAAAGCTTTAAAATGTTCCTAAATATCAACATTATTTTAAAATACTGTAACATTTCTAGAATAGAAATGTGATCTTAGCTGTCTAAAATTGGATTCACAAAACAGAAAAGTAGCATTATTTTAATGCTCTTAAAATTGAAGGAATAAACTTTAATTCATTTATTCAGCTGAAAAAAATTATCTGAATACAATTGTAATTCAGAGTAAGTGAAAATATGTTTCAATTCACATTTAACTTTTTGAGACTTTTGTATTGTAACATATACAATTCCAAAATTATTTAATGTATTTTGTTTCTTCTTTTACAAAACAACTGAAAAGCTTTCTACAATATGGGTCAAAGCAAAATTCTCATTCCTAAGCTTCCTAAAGAATTGTGTTCACTCAGATGATCTTTTTTACGTGTATAAAAATCACCTCTTTATTTGTTTTCTGCTAATCAGCAATCATCATTAGAAATGATGGACAATAGGATTTGTCTGAAGAGCTGAAAAATTTTTATAATACATTTGCAAGGCTGATTTAAAAATCTCATAGTATAATATATATTACAACATATTGTCTAGGCTGCCTTAGAAGAAATCATTGATACAACTGAGTAAGCCAGCACTGGCCTTGATGGAATAGCGTTGGCACAAAAGAAATAATGCAGTAATGCACTCCCAAGAATTGAGAGCTAATAGAGAGCAACATAATGGATATTACCCAGGATGTAATACCCTTATTCTCATACATACCACTTCATTTCACATCAGGATGCAGACAAGCTCAGAAGAGAACTTGTGGGAGGAAAGGGGGAGGATGAGGGACGAGGGTTTGCCTGTGAACAGATGAATCTGATTCACCAACGAAACCTCTCAGGCCCAAGTGCAAGGCACAGATTCAGCAACACTAGGTGAGAATTTTAAGGAACTCTTACAAGCTAACCAGTTTTCCAGCACTCCAGATCTGCCCTTGAGTTTTATTTCTCCTCTACAGCTCCCTTCTCATCTTGAGCAGGAAAGTCCCATATCGGTAAATGTCTGAGGGCAGTAACCCTAGAGACAGATCTGAATTGGTTCAAACAACTGTTGTTCACTCCTGAGAAATTTGGCTGGATCTGGATAATTTAGCAAAAGAATGTTTGGGGGGTTTTTAGTCACATTCGTTACACTTACTCGTGTTGCTGTTGTGCAGCAGCCCCACCACGCCATAACTTCACAGGAGCACAACAGCCCCTACCCCAGAGCTTGCAGCAAGTGCTCCTGGCCAAGAAATGCACAATTACACCAAAAGAGAGAAGGGCAGGCTTCTTAGTCTCTGTAAGTTCCTATATTTTGCTCAGTGTTTTGCGTCCCAATATCTGTCCTGTAAAAAACTCAGATGTCTGAATCAGCAACTCCAGAATCTTAGTTTAAAATTGTCACTCATTTACCGCTCTTTCACAGAAACAGTTTCTTTGTGTGTGTGTGAGTGCGAGTGCCCATATCCCCGTCCCCAATTGCCATGATCTGAATCCCTTCGTGTTGTAGGACAGAGGTCTGCATCTCTGTTGTCCTGCATCTTCAGGCAGGCATTTACATCACCGGGGTGCAGATGCTAAACATTACTATTGTTATCAGGCACTGTCTTACGCCCACACTGCACTCACCTGAACGGCTACATAAGATGCACGTCAAAGGACAATCAGCCCCCAGGTTTCTGGGCAAAGTACATACCTCTCGATTCTGCCATTGATTTGTCAGGAGATGTATGCTCAAGTAGATGGTTCAGAAGAGGATCCTTTAGGAAGAGTGTGGTCAGATTGACCTCACTTTCACTGAGCTGACAGCCTGGTGAAGAAAGTTAAACTGAATATCAAAATCATCAGCAAAAACCTCCTCTTTCTTTGATTGTACAGTTTAAGAGGAGCCATTCGAGCTCAATTTATTCTCTACACAGGAACTTCATTGATTATCTCAGACATTCATGCAGGAAGGAAGATGAGATAAGAAGAAAGTTCTTTTTTTTTTTTTTAAAGTGATTGCAAGATGGAGAAAACTGCTTTGTGAGTGTAATATATACCATAAAGTTCCCTTTGTGTAATCTGCTACTGAAAAGTGAGAAGAGTTTACCTTTTCTGAACAAAAGAAACATTAGAGATGGGCTGATGATTACTGAGGGCAGAGATATGAATACTAGGATTAGGGTATATATTCAGATATAAGATTAGCATACAAAAAATAAGTTTTCTTGGGGAAAATATTGTGGAGGTTCTCCCATTGTCTTGTACTTTCAATCACCAGCATTGGGGAAGAGAGACTGATCACTATTCATTTTTTTTCCAAAGGATATTCTGGTTTATCTCAGGCTATCAACCATAATGGGGATTTCCACTGACTTTGAGAAGGAATCAATCCCAATTGAAGCCTGCTGCCATGAATGGAGATGGGTGCTCAGTTATGTTCTACCAAAGTCAAATGGGCGCTCCACCAGTCCCACTCCGGAGGGGAGGGAACTGTGGGACTGCACACCTGAACTCCGGGGGCATACGGAGGCACTGTATTGCTGCTTCACACACTGGTAAGTTACTGGAAAGGGTGAGGAAGCAGTATGTGTTTTGTCTGAACTTTGGTGGTTGTAGTATGAATTGAATGGATTAAGTTTAAACATACCCTGGGAGGGTCTCTGCTCTCAAGTCAGTTGCTCAAGTGCAGTTATCCCCTTCACAGAAAACACTGCACTTCCTAAAGGAGCCAAGGCATGCGCTTTCACATGAGGGCAATTCTTGTGCATTGATTGATGCAGAAACTTTAAGTTTCTAGATTTCTTGAGTCCATTTAGAGAGTACCAAAAAATCTTCAAAGGCAACCTCCTATGCAGCCAAGTTTTTACGGGCACAAACTTTGAAACAGTTGTTTCAACTGAGGACAACTCATCATCGTATGGGAAGAAACTGGAGGGGACAGCAAGGCTCAGTCAAAATGCCTTTGTGCTTTTTTGATCTCACGATTGCTCTGTCAGTCCAGTCCTCTGGCGCAAGCCAAAGTGACATGTGAAATGTATCAGTCATGAGTGGCACTAAAAAGATGTTACAGTTTGTGCTCTTATTCATAACACTTCTGCTGACAGCAGCTGAGGGCTGTCTATGGGGGCCCCTAGAAAAGCTGCACCAGAAAAATACCTAAGCCACAGCCCTCCAAGACTAGCTGAGCAGCCTTTAAGTCTCCTTTACAAAACACCTGGAAAGAGAGATTAATCTCACCCGAATCTTAAAACAAAGAGCATCTCTACTGTCCCAGCTAGACAAACATGAACTAAACCAGCAGAATCATTCTTATTTCACAGGTTACTTCCACAGGGTCACAGCAGAGCTGGTTGCAGCTACTTCAAGAATTAAGAGCTGCAAAAGCAACTGGAAGCGTGCCTCAGGGAGGAGCTAAGCAGATCAGTATGCATACTGTCTCTTCTATATCTGCTTATACTGGTGTTAGATTTTAGTGTAAGTATAGGCTATAGAGCACAGAAGCGAGGGACTCTTGAATTCTAATATCCTTTCTTACATTAACCCCTTTGGCCTTGGGCAAATCTCCTAACTTTTTTGACTCCTATCATTTATCTTCACAAATGTAAATAAAACTATACTGCCTATGTCATATTAGTGCTGAATGTTTGTATACTACTACTGATTTTAACCACAGATTTGTGCAGAAGTAGTATTTCCCAGAAAGAGCTTGTAGACAAGCTGTATCATGACACACCTTTTGAAAGCTCAGTACAAGGTAGAATATTCACATTTTGCATTCCTCTGCCACAGGTATGCAGGGTGGGATGATTTCTAATATTTATTGTCTCCCAAACGCTCTGAAGCTGACAAATCAAGCATTATTAAATAGACACTTAAAAAAATTACTCAGCTGCTAAACCAATCACTGTAGGTTGCAGCTCAAAATGAAGTTGGAAATCTGCACCTTTTAATAAAACAATCTGCTTGAGAGCTGATGATATTTGGTTATGGAATTTATCTGTAAATATAATTAAAAATTCAACGAGAGAGTGCTCTGAACTGAGGGGTAAATATTCAGCACGATGCAGAGTGCTCAAGCTACATGATTCCCATTATCGTTAATGGGAGTCCTACAGCTAAATCCCTAAGCATCACGCTAAAAATTTACCCCCTAGTGTTTGCAGATGGAACAAAAGGATTATTGTACATACCAGCAGAAAATAAAGTTACCACTGACATTTTGACCAGAAAGCTTCCATCAGGATTGATCAGTGAAAGATTTAGCCTACTAATTCCCCCTCAGACTGTTTCTTTGGGGTCTCTCCATCTGAAAAGGCATTCTTGATTTCTATTTAATTCATTTCTATTTACTGGTTTTCATGTCATTATATCTCTCAAATTCCTCTCCTTCTGGCTTCCTACCAGAACACCTCTCTCTGCTTCACCCCAGGTTTCCTGGCTTCAGTGTGCACAATTTCAGGTCCCTGAACCTTAAACATAATGGACGTAAGGACAGAAGAAAAGTACATATGCCAATGACCTTTCAGCTGAGTTAGCTGAGTGTGCAAATTTACCCAGCAATAAAATGCTGCAGGAAACTTTAGGGGTGATTAAAAAGTTGAGGAGGAAGGGGACCTCGCACAAGCAACTCCATTCTTTCCTGGTTTGCACCTTCTGCTCTTCTTGGGTCGGGGCTACAAGCTGTCAGGTGTCCCCAACCCTGTTGAAATCAATGACAATTCAGGAATTTAAGCCTGATGCTGCCAGAAGATTTACCAAACATCCTTGATTAGGTATGGGCTGGAGCAAAACAATGCAATCCATTAACTTTTTTAGGTGCTTTTTGATAACACAATCTTAAATAATGGAAACAATGCTTCTGACCCATCTTTTAAAGTGTGAATATATATATATATGCACCTACACACAACAAAATGAGAGGAAACCTCTAAAAGTCTAATTTCCATTCTTGATTTCACTTATTCTAATTCAAAAATAGCCACAGGGATTTCTTTATCCTTTGTACACCATGATGCAGTACTGAGTGAATTTTTACAGGTGAATTTTAAAGTCCTCAAAAATAGGGGCTTATAATGGAAACACTGATAGGCCGTTATTATAGTGCTGGTCATAAATACAATGCAATTTCATTTTATGTAACATTCTTCATACAAAGTATCACAAAATGTTTTACAGTAAGCATCAATTGCAAGCTAAAGCAAAGGGAAAGAGAATTTAAAGGTGAAATTCATTGACTTTAGCAAGGGGGAAAAATTCCTTACAGGATAACACAGATAAAAGTGCAAGCCTTCTCCTGCCAGGCTTTTCTGTAGAAAGCTCTTAGGAGGCTGAGAATACATATATAAAATGTATCCTTCTCTCCAAAATTCAAGATTTCAACTCCTAGTTCCTCTGTTTAACTTTATATACTCGTAAGGCTACATTACATACCTCGGCAAGGATTTTCTTTAAATGTTCTGGCAGGATCAGGCCTAAACTCCTGAATTGTCATTGATTTCAACAGGGCTTGGGGCACTTGACAGCTTGTAGCCTTGTAGCCCCGACCCAAGAAGAGCAGAAGGTGCAAACCAGGAAAGAATGAAGTTGCTTGTGCGAGTTCCCCTCCCCCTCAACTTTTTAATCACCCCCAAAGTCCCCTGCAGCATTTTATTTGCTGGGTAAATAATATAATGAAAAAGTGCCTACATGACACAAGCCACATGGGCACAGACAGCTATTAAAACTGAAATGATTTATTTCGTAACAATCCGAGGTAGCACACTTTAACTCTAGGTATAGCAACCCCTCCATTTCTGCTTGCCTCATTTGCATAGGTAATTGACAGCTTGTTAACAGCTCATTAGGAACACTGAAAACCATGTGACAGATACAAACCTAGTGCTAGAGGGGAGAAAATCTGTGAATTACAGTATATTGAAAACTCAATCAGATTCAGAATTACAGGTCACAAAACAAGTTGATTATTTTATTAGGTTAAAAAAAATTAAAAGGTTAACATACCATTTTTCGACCTGTATTTTTAAGATAGCAGGCTACAAGGTAATTAATTAAGAATCTGATTGTGATGTGAGCTACTCTCCACTGCCATGGATAGGTTTAGGAACGATACTAGGTTGATACAGCAGGACAAGTAATAATTGCTGAGAATTTTTAAAAGCATTAAAAAGTCTTGATGCGGTATTAAATTTTGTTTTTGGAATATACCTTTCTCAAAAAAGCAAGTAACTTACAGACACTGCAATCTAATATTCTGTAACTGAGAAAAATGTGAGGAATAATTTTATTTTAGTCTATAAAAAGAAGATAAGTGTTC
>VYZW01050195.1:0-31700 GCA_013401315.1 Balaeniceps rex
GAGAGCGCTTTTCATGCATCCCTGGCCAAGAAGCACAGCGATGGAGCAAGTTTTGGAAAGCAGAAAGTATGCTTGTCATCGCTACGTGTCATACTTTGGAAGATACCCCACACTACCACACACCTCTTCTTCTTCATCATCTTCTTTTGTGTGTGGTCAGTCCTGATCCTCATTCTTCATGTTCTCACTCTTCCGCTTGGCCCGTATTCTTGCTGCTGCTTTCTGCAGCTCTGTGGCTTTCCTCTGCAGACTGCAAGGGATGATTTTTCAAGCTAAACTGAAGAATGCATCAGCCAGCTCCTGGCTACACATGGGCATTGTGTTAACGCTTGTGAGCATTGGCTTTGAAACAGCAAAATAAAATAACATCCTCTTTCTACTTGTAACCTTTGTGTTATGTGTCCTTGAAAGTGTGTTTGGAGCTGAAAACTCCCTGGCATTTCAGGCAAATAACAGTCTCATTTGACTTATGGTAAGCGCAGGGGAATAGAATAGAATAGAATAAAATAGAATAGAATAAAACAGAACAGAACAGTTATGCTATGTTATGTTTAGAGTTATGCCTGACAAGCCATGAGCTAGGCCTGAGGGCTCCAGCCAGGAGAGCAGCTCTCTGCAGTGCAGGTCCCAGGCCCACCCAGCAGACAGGGGCACAGACGGGCACACCTACAACATGGCTCAGGCAGGGACTGAAGGCCCCAGCCTGAGCTGAGACACCACGTCCCCTGGGCCCTTGGCAGGAGGCGCTGGGGTGGGGGTCCCAGGGGAGGCCAGTCCCAGCCACTGAAGCCTAGGAGCACCCCCAGGGCCCTGGCAGAAGTAGACTTGCACTGCTCATATGCCCTCCCTTAGACATTGATGGTCGGCCACTTTGGAGACAAGGGTATTGGGCCAGATGGACCTTCTCTCTGAGGGAGTACTGTTGTTCTCAGGCCCTTGTATTTTAGTATGTTTTTCCAAGGGAAACAGCTCAGGCATTTCTAAAAATGAGTTCAAGGAGAAACAAAAAATCCACGGGGCAATGAACAGGCATTGCTCAGCCTCACTAGCGTCAGAGAAGTGGGGTTTTGCCATCCTGTGGAAACCCAGCTAAACCAGATGAACACAGAAGACTTTCAAAAACTACACTTTGCACATGCTTTTTACAAATTTGTTCAGATAGTCCAATTATCTTGAGACGATCCACAGCTCTCACCCCCATCAGAAGGTACATGCCTCCCTCCCACAATGTGACAGAGCCAATGCCTAGGCTGGGACATAGTTATGGGTATTGAATCCCTTCTGCTAGTGCAGGGCTGGGAAGAAATATCATCAGATATTTTCTTAGCATGTACTGTTAGGGAAAGAAGGAGAAGGGGAGAATGAAGAAGGAGAACAGAAGAAGGAGAGAAGGGTTCAGCTAGAAGGGGACCTACAGCAACCATCTAGTCCAACTGCCTGACCACTTCAGGGCTGACCAAAAGTTCAAGCATGGCATTAAAGGCATTGTCCAAATGCCTCTGAAACACTGACAGGCATGGGGCATCAACCACCTCTCCAGGAAGCCTCTTCCAGGGTTTGACCACCCTCTTGGTAAAGAAATGTTTCCTCACATCAGGTCTGAACCTCCTGTGACAGATGCAGCTTTGAGCCATTCCCACACGTCCTGGCACTGGGTACCAGGGAGAAGAGATCAGCACCTCCCTCCCCACGTCCCCTCCTCAGGAAGCTGGAGAGAGCAGTAAGGTCGCCCCTCAGCCTCCTTCTCTCCAAACTAGGCAAACCCAGAGTCCTCAGCCCCTCCTCAGAGGACATGCCTTCCAGCCCCCTCACCAGCGTTGCTGCCCTTCTCAAGACACATTCAAGTACCTCAACATCCTTTTTAAATGGTGGGGCACAGAACTGCACACAATACTCAAGGTGAGGCCACACCAACGCTGAATAAAGCGGCATGATAATCACCTCTTTTGACTGGCTGGTTATACTGTGTTTGATGCACCCCAGGATGCGGTTTGCCCTCTTAGCTGCCAGGGCACACTGCTGACTCCTGCTGAGCCTCCTGTCAACCAGCACCCCCAGACCCCTTTCTACAGGGCTGCTCTCCAGCCACTCTTCTCCCAGTTTAGACTTGTGTCCAGCATTACTCCGTCCCAGGTGCACAATATGGCATTTGCTCTTGTTCAATTTCATGCCACTGATAATTGCCCAATGCTCCAATCTATCCAGATCCCTCTGCAAGACCTCTTGTCCCTCCAGAAAGTCAACAGCACCTCCTAGTTTAGTATCATCAGCAAACTTACTAAATACTGCTTCCAGATCATCGATAAAAAGATTGAACAGAACTGGCCCTAGAATTGAGCCCTGAGGAGCACCGCTGGTGACCGGTCGCCAGCCACATGTAGCCCCCTTCACTACAACCCTTCGAGCCCTGCCATTGAGCCAGTTCTTCACCCTTTGCACCATGTACCTGCTCATCTCACAGTTGGACAACTTGTCCAGAAGGATACTGTGACAGACAGTAAGTCACCTTTCAATCAAATTTGGTCCTTACATACAGGTATATGCAGAAATTATTGCCTGCTCCCCTCTCTGTTCTGCTTGCTCACATCACAGTCTTCTCTCCACATTTATTACTTCTCATCTACAGTCTGAAACCAAATGGCTGGGGTACAATTAATTAACCACTAGGGATCAAGCACTGACCTCAAGATCCTCTAAAGAATAACAGCCATAGAGAAGTTAATAATGATAATAATAATGTATTGTTGTGGGACAAAATACCTTCATCATTCCCAATTACGTTTGTAACATTTTCTTAGGGCCACTAGGAATCCTGGAGACTTCAGCATAACATACACTCTTGCCACACTTCTGCATGCTCAAAGGCTGGTGAGTAAATAAAAATAGTCTCTTGCACCAGAGTCCAGCTGCAAAATCATTTGGGAGTTCAGAAGCCTTTCTAATGAGAATCCCATGTAATACACTGAAGGCAGTATTTTTAATTAGTGAAACCACATTACACCATGTCAGAACTGCAGTAGAGCCATCTCATTTGGGGGTAAGACCAGACATGCAACACAACAGCGAACGTAGCCCTTGGGGGTACCAAGCAGTAACCCATTTCATCAGGAAAGACAGAAGGCGACATCACATTTGGAAACAAAAGCCTTAATTTAGAAGTTACGTAATTCTACACATTCTCAAAAGATAAAAAACAGTAGAAAGACAGCAGTGAAGTAAAAATTGTATTATTCTGTGAATTTAACTCATACATTTCACAGATTCATTATAAAACACTCAAGTCATACATACCTAAGAGATAATAGCTGCTGGATTTTTTAAAAAGCTCTTATTACTCCAGGTCTATAAGAAAATTCTTTCAATTCAATCACTTTGGGACTAATGGAGCTAATTCGACTTTGTCCTAAAATCTTCTGGCTGGTTTAATTCAATATATTCATCATTCCGTTACATATAAAAGTCTCTGAAAGTCTTTGTCAATGTATGACTTTCATAGATGTACAGCCTAAGTATTTAGGATAACTAAACATTACCAAAAGCTAGCCAAATCTTTCCCCATGCATACTGTTGTGTAGATATTTTAAAACTTGTATAGGTCTAGAACTGGTTCCAAAAGCTGAACATGCTGGATTTGGGTTGCTTTTTACACCAACTTTGTAATTTTTCTGGTTTCAAGAGAATGTACTCATGTGCTTTGTTTTGTATATATAACTTAATTAATACACTGTAGTTCTGCGAGTCAAGCAATGCATCTGTGCTGAATAAATTATTCTAGCATGAAACAAGAAACATGTCTTGTGTCCCTTTTATCAGGAAGCTTTTGAAGTAAGCTATCACCCTATCATGCAATGAATGAACAAATTCCTTGACATTTAACATCATCCTGATCATAGTGTTTGCACAATGGAGGGTTAGGTGACACAACAAGTATTTATATGGCTCATCATCTAAATAGCTAGATTAGATGGATCTGAGAACAACTTACTATCCCATTCCTATTTGTCATTACAGTTTCATTTGTTATTGTATGACAACCTGTTCACACGTACAGCTCAGTGCAAGCACAGGCCCTCATCTTCCTTTTTCTTTATGTTACATTTTACATGTTTATTTGAGCTCTGTGCACTTTCAGCCAATTGTGAAAAAGCTCTTCTTGATCTTGCTCATATTTACTTGGACACTGGTGACCTTTCCTCTGAGACTCTCAGGGTTTGTTTGCTTATTTGTAGAGCAAAGGATCAGCTGCATCCAATTTCACTTTTACACTGGCAGGGATCATATCTTAACTCATAGTCTCACAGATGAAGTGGATCTGATATTTTCCCCAAGCGGGAATGGTGAAGTAGCAACAGAGACCTTGCAAGGGCCACATCAGGCAATGACTCGACACAGACGTGACATGTTATTTTTTTTTCTCGATAAGACAAGACCCAGGGTGAGGTAATTTCATTTATTTCAAGCAACTTCTTTGAGATGCCAGATGGAAACATGGTCATGAGAGATACTGATCCTAATAATGCTGTTTCAGAAATAATAAACACCGTTGAGATGGCTGATCCTATTCCTTTGCGCGTTATGTTAAAACACTTAGTTCATTCTGTCCAGACACAGTTTCTGCAAGGCAAAGGAGCATCGCTTTATCTTAATATTGCTTTTAAAATAAGAACTAGGAACTACATGTTTCTTCTGAATGTAGAAAGTGTCAATATAAATTAATTTTATGGTTCTATCTGAGTTTCTGTGGAGAGGCTCAGTGCTTGCAGCTGTAATCTTAGCCTGGGAAATAGGACGCCTATGCGGATGTGGCATTTGCCTGCCTGTTCATCTTTTGTCCCTCACTCCCCCAAGGGACTTTTGCCATTGGTTGATTTCTGGCAGCAAGGCAAGTCCTCCCCCCTTCCCAAGTACTGCATCCTCACCAGCTCTGGGAAAAATCAAAGGCTGGGTAGAGGAGAGAGCCCCAGATTAGAACTCAGTTGATGGACAGACAGCATCACAAGCATGATGCTACCTCTGCCAGCTGGCACACTTCAGCTATTCCCCCTGCAATGGTAAAGGCTGGGGATGCTGGTTGGGAGCAACCCTAGCAGGCAGCAAGCTATACAAGAGCCCACAACATGCCCTAGCAGGAAAGGTGGCCAGCAGCACCCTGAGCTCTCCTAACAGGAGCATGGCCAAGGGAAATTATTTTCCCCTTCACTCAGAACTTGTTAGACCACTTCCAGGTACTGTGTCCAGTTTTGGACCCCCCTGTACAAGAAAAACATCAGCATTTACCCTGTGAGGAGAGGTTGAGGGACCGGGGTAGGTTCAGCTGGGGGAAGAGTCAGCTTCAGGCAGGCCTGGCAGCAGTCTGCCTGTGCCTGCAGGGGGTGGGGGAGATCATCAAGGAGATGGGGTCAAGCTCTTCAAAGTGGTACAGGGCAAGAGGACAAGGGCCAGCAGACATAAGCTGAAAGAAGAGAGGTTCAGAGTGGATATAAGGGAAAGACTTTTTCACCTGGGCATAGGCAGAGCGTGGAGCAGGTTGCACAGAGAGGCTGTGTTGTACAGTCTCCACCCTTGTTGGTTTTCAAGACCCAGCAGGAAGAAGCTTTGAACAAACTGGTCTGATGGCATCGTTAACTCTGCTTTCAGCAGGAGGTTGGACTAGAGACCTCCTGGGGTCCCTTCCAACTTCATGGGTTGCCCTATGACCTAGTCAGTCAGCAGTAGTTGAGAACACTGATGATACCTCATACCAGCTAGCAGAGGGGACAGATTGTTAAACAAGCTTATAATGAAAATCTAACATTACTGTGATGGTGGTGCAGGTATACAAATGTAGGACGCAAATCCAGAGGAAACCAGACTTCATTAGTTTTGAGGTCCTCCCAAAACTGCCTTTATCTTATATTCCCATGGGCAAAGTTACCTTAATCTCTTTCAGAATTCTAAATATATGGGTATGTTGACAGTAAAGCTTGTAACTTAAGAAGAAAATGAGCTAACTCCCCATTTCTACTTTTACGAAAAGAGTGACATAAACCCAGCAATAACCTGACATTTTATTTGATAAACTTTTTTCTTAAATATTTCAAAGAAACTTGACTTGCAATGGTACACAATCTGAAATTAGTTCCCTGACAGTCCCTCATGGTATCAGTTTGCACTTGGGAAAAACTAATTAAATGTGAGTTCTCTTTGATGCAGGAAATAAATATATTATAATCGCTCACCCTACAGGCGGCCCAAATGCTTAATTATACACAGCGTATGCATGGCACAACCAGAATCCATCGGCTCTTCCATGGGTGAGCAGTAGCAAGCAGGCCTGCCACCAAACAGGCCAAAGGGGAACTGGTGATCCAGAATTCTTGGGTGCATACTCCATTTTTAATGACATTTAGGCAGTAATTATTCTCCAAAATATGTAGGAGGAGCAAAGTTAAGAATATGGTCACCAGAGGCAGTTTCTGTACTCAGTGTAGATGGACTTTGTGGCACTTTCTCCACTGAGCAGAGAAAATAACTTGGCCAACATAGTAATTCCCTAACAGAAAACTTGAGCTGGGTTCCTTAGGTGAGCTGATATGAACGTGGGCCACAGTTTCCAGGCAAAGTCAATAAGGCTGCTTTCCTTTATGTTTCATTTGAAACGTTCCACACAGCAAACAGCATGCAATTCAACTTATCTGCTTTAGAAGGGCAAAGGGCTGAGTCAACTCCACTGGATTGCTTCCTCGCTGCTCCTGCTTAGGATATTGCCTGATAAGCTGATCTTTGCTTACTGTGATTCAGCTTCAGACAAATCCTGAAATTACCTCTTGTGATAAAATATATGCATCTGCCATTGAATGTAACTGATCTGTAAGACCAATTTGAAAATCTTAGAGTCACTTCAGGTGCAAACATAAATAGCAAATAATGATTTTTTCCTCCTTTTTTTTTTTCTTATTTGTAAATCCTTGATATGGCCTTTGCTAATGATGCATCTATCCTTTTTACTACCCACTTGATGTGTGAGTAAACACAGCACTGACTGAAGCAATAAATTACTCCTAATCCCCTATTAAGAAACCAGCTAGGCCAATACAAAATGGGTCCAACTACTTCTTCATTCACAGCCAGTTTTTAACTCTTTTCACACCATAACAGTCAGATTCAGACAATGTCCATTTCCAGCCAGCCTGCCAGAGCCCTGCTTAGTGGTTTATACCTTTCTTCAATCCAGGAAGCTGGCACAGTTTTTTTGGGCAATCTGTGACATGCAAATGCCTGAACAAATTCCTTTTACAAAAGGCCAGAGACAATGACTGAAAGGTAAGCACCTCAGCTCATTAGCACAGACAAGTGGGAAATGCCGACATGTTTAGATTCAAGGATTTGGTTCTGTAAATAACCAGCCCAGAGTTCCTAGAAGAAACTAAGAACTGCTGTCAGTACCTTTCAAATCCTGTGTCTTATGGAGACAGTGATTAAGAAAAAAACCATCCCTATTCCATTTAAAACCGCAGAGAGGAGACAGGGGGAAAGACTATAATCCTTCCCACTTGGGGAGAAAGTCAGGTGGGGGGAAGCAAGTCCAGACTTTTTGCAAGCTACAATAACTTCCAGACAGCAAAGCGCAGGGTCATATTTTGCTTATTACCTTCACTGCTTCACTTGTTATCCCGCCTGTTACCTTAGCCTACCTGCTCATCACCTCTCTCCTCCCCAGTGCATTACTGGCACACACTGGCTTGCCACTTGCACTTCCTTTTGCCCCTTTCCTCCATCTTGGGAAAGGGGCATCTCCTCCATCTTTTCCTCCATCTTCCTCCATGGGCTCACTGCCCATGACACCCCATCCCATTCACGGCCCCTGGCATTGGTGCCCTGATTGCTGCCATCTCTTACCATATCTCCTGTTTCAATTCTGCCTGCCCTTGCTGGGCTCATCCCCAATGCCACCATCACCTTCCCTCTGTCCTCTATTCCTGTTTATCCTTTCCTTGTTGCCTCTTGCTGCCACATCACCTCACTTACTGCTTACCTTACTGCCTCATCAGTCCCTGTCTCGCCCTACTTCTCCTAGTCTGGCACCTGCCCTCACCTAATTCCCTTCACTGCCTCTCCCCCTCACCCCACCCCATCTCATTTTACTGCTTCAATTGCTGTATTCCTGTCCCATTGTCACCTTCCCCTGTCGTCCCACAGCTTTTTTCTTCTCTTTGTCACCCACTCTCAACACTTCTCTGTTTGCCTCTGCTTTACCTTCTCCTAGCTGCTCTCTTTCCCACCATGTATGTGCCTTGTTACTTTCATTCACTGCCTGTTCTGGCCAGCCCCATTTGCTGCCTGCCTCCTCCTCCTCCTCCTCCTCCTTTTATCCCAGCAGCTGTGTTTGCTCTCTACCCACAATATCTTTGTTTACCACTCCACTTGCTGCTTTCTCTTGCTCCCCAAATGCCCAGGACCTTTCTCAGATTTCCTTGCCATGCCATGGTCTGCCATTACTTATTGCCCCATTTGCCATCCTGCCTGCTTCTGCTGCTTCATTTGTCTCCTGTCAGGAGCTTCCCTGTTTGCAAACAGCTCTCTCAACTTCTCCCTGTTTCCCATCTGCTGCCCATGCTTGTTCACTCACTGTCTGTCACCATCCACCCTCATCACCTAACTTCTCCTCCATTTACTGCTTCCCCCTGTCACTCTGTGTCCCCTGCACTTCCCACCTCTCCTCACTGACTCATTCCCATGCCACTAGCATGTATTGCTGCCTATTGCCACCTTTCCTCACACAGCAAAAGTCCCTTTTGCTGCTTATCTTCACCACCTCCCTTAGGTACCTGCTCTCACTACCTCTCTTTACAGCTTGTTCTTGCCACTGCTTGCTTCCTATGCTTGTAAACATGTCCTTCCTATGACTTCTCGAGGCTGTGTTTCTGGATTGCACTCTCAACCTTTTCTTGCTGCTCATCACCGTTTGCTACACTGCTCCCTCCTGCCCTCGTCACCTCATTTCAATACCTGACTTGCTGACCACTCTTAACTTTCACGCTGGACCACGTTGGTCATCTCTCTTTACCAGCCTGTTTGCTGCCTCCTGCTGTTGCCAGCCCCCCACCTCCAATTTGAACCCTATGCTCAGTGTGTCTTTTCAAGCCTCTGCTGCCTAACTTCATCCTCAGCTTGTTGCTCCATATGCTGCCTGCTTTCTCTGCATTGCCCAGAAGCTGCATTTGCTGTCCATTTGCTCTTCTTCCCCTTTCTTTCCCACTTGTTGCCCTGCTTGTCCCCCTCCTCTTGCCAGCCTGTCAGACACACACCAGACATTGCTGCATAGCCTGCAGCCTGCTCTTGCCATATCACCAGCACTTTCTGCCTGTGATTGCTACTTCATTTGCTGGCAAGCCTCCTCGTCCTCCTTACTGGCTGCTCTCAAAACTTCCTTTGCCTGTAGGCTTACAGCTCTAAGGCAGCTACCTTTCGCTACTTCCCATAGCTGCCTCTCCTCCCCAACTCCTTAGCTGCCTGCCTTTGATGCCTTTCCAGGCAGCAGTATTCAACTCCGTGGTGTGTTGACCCCAGCCAGCAGCAAAACTCCCACACAGCTGCTTGCTTATTCCCCCTCCCAGTGAGACAGGGGAGAGAACAGGAAGAGCAAAAGCTAGAAAACTTGAGATAAGGACAGTTTAATGCTGTTAATAAGTGAAGACAGTTTAATAAGCAAGGGAAAGAGGAGGAAAAAAAAAACCCACAATGCAAAGGCAATCACTCACCACCTCCCACGAGCAGACTGATGCCCAGCCAATCTCTAAGCAATGGCTCCCTTAGAAGACACTCCTGCCTCCTTCCGCCCCCAGTTTTATTGCTACCATGACGTTGTATGGTATGGGATATCTCTTTATCCAGGTCGGGTCAACTGTCCCGGCTGTGCCTCCTCCCAATATTTTTCCCACCCCCATTGGGGGCAGGGGGAAGGCAGAGCAGGAAACAGATAAAACCTTGAAGCTGTACAAGCACTGCTCAGCAATAGCCAAAACACTGGTGTGTTATCAAGACTGGTTTAGTCCAAATCCAAAACATAGTACCATACGGACTGCTATGGAGAAAGTTAACTCCGTCCCAGCCAGACCCAGTACAATTTCCTGCCAAAACAGCTGTCCTTTAGTGGCCCGTACTTGTTCTCACTCCTACTTTTAATCACCCTGCACTCCACTCACTCACTTTCAGCACAGTTGTACATATTTGCCTTTACCCTCCTTACCTACATAACTACTCATCTCCATCTGTCACAGCTCTGTTCTTATTGATTCACTTTCATTGTTTCTGTTACCTGATCCTGGCTCATTTTCTGCCTTATTTTCTACTCTGCAAGGATAGCAGTGGAGTGGTTGCTGCCTGCCCACTCCAGCTTGCTCACCATTAGCCCTGCCACCAGTCATTTCTGCTTCTCTCTGGCAGTGTGTTTTCTGTCTCCTGCTGCCTGCTCCCAGTTTCTGTTGCATCTTCTGGAAACCTTTCCCTTTCCTTCAGATAGTCTGTGTGTTTTTTATCCTATCCAACTCTCACGGCTGAGCCAGCGTTGCTGTCCCATTAGCCAGCTTTTCCTTAGGGCCCCTTTCCCACCTCTATTGCACTGTCCTGTATCACCTCATTTTCTCCCCAACTTCTCTCTGACTTGCTTCACAGCCTTGTCTTTACCAGATAGTCCTGCCTTGGTCATTGCTCCAGCCTGCACTTACTGCCTCTCCCCACAGCCGTTTACAGCCTGCTCCTTTGCCTTAGTTACTGTTAACTGTGCCGCTGGTCAGAGCTGTTTCTCCTCACCATTATGCCTGTTTCCACCTATTCCATATGCCAAAATGACCACTTCCACTTCTGCACTGTTGGTTTTTTTACCCTTTTGTCCCAATCCCTCCATCCTCTTCTTTCACCTCGTCTTGAAGCTTCGTTTCCTCTCCCTCCCCTTGCTGTCCCTGGTCCCTGCCTCTGCTGCAGTATCCCTTTGATCTCTCCTGATGCACCATCACATATCTGATTTGCAGCCCCAGCCTATCTTTTCACAGCTCCACTCCCTCCGAGTGCTTGCTTACTGTCCCATCACACAAACACCACCGAACCTCTCCGTATTACTGCTTGCTGTACTGCTGTTGCCGCTCTTCCCTTCCCGCATGCACCTGTTAGCCAGCTCCCTTCCCAACGTAGCTGCCTGTCTAGAGCTCCCTTCCATCTTACTCCTGTTCACTGACTCCTTCTGTCCAGTTTCCAGCTGTTTTTCTCTATTGCTTTTTTTCTATTACTAATTCTTCCGCCAGCCATAGCTATGTCTCCCTCTGCAGCTGACTGCCACCCCATTTATGACATGCTTTTGCTGTCCCCCTTCCTTTAGTGATCTCTCTGCTGTACTTACCACTACCCCTCAATCCTCCCAACCCCATTGACTACCTGCTGTCACCGTCTCTCCTTGTAGCTGGGTTTACTTCCTGCCCAGCACATTTCTCCTCAACAGCCCCTTGGCATTTCTTCACCCTGGCCATCACTTGGCTCCCTCAATCTGCCGCCTTGCCTCCTGCTCTGGCTTCCTCCTCTGGTAGTTCAGCTCTTGAAGTCTCCATCACTGCCTGCTTCATCTG
Organism: Balaeniceps rex; assembly: GCA_013401315.1. Classification (NCBI taxonomy): domain Eukaryota; kingdom Metazoa; phylum Chordata; class Aves; order Pelecaniformes; family Balaenicipitidae; genus Balaeniceps; species Balaeniceps rex. The sequence goes on from VYZW01050195.1 coordinate 11,598, forward strand.
CCTCTCCCAGCTCCATCGTGCCCTGCCTACTCTTGCCACCTTCTCTCACAGTCTCTTTTCTTCCTTTTAACATTACAGCCTCAGCAGTATGCCTCACAGCCCAGCTCACCTCCTGTCCAAATCACCTCAGTCGTCTATACTACCTGCAGCATGCCAGCACCTCCCAGGCTGTGGGGGCTCTCACGGTCCCTTATCGACACTACATTAGCATCTTGTTTTTATAAGCTCCCTGGCTGCCTAACCTCCTGCCCGCCTAGGACATCATCTGCCTTGTTTTCATCCTTCCTTGCCAAACAACTCCCTACCTGCAGTGTCCCCCGTCCCGTCCCATCCCCCCCTGTCTAATCTCCTTTCACCACCTACCCATGATGACTGCTGATTTTCTCAGCTGCTGCATTTACTGCTCTTCCATGACATCCTCCCCCCTTTCTTCACTGTCCCCTTTGCCACCACCACCTCCCTTACCCAACGCCTGCCCTTTCCCACACAGTTAGCTGCCATTTACCACCCACCCCTCAACTGCAGCTCTCCACTGGTGTCCCATTTACTACCAGTGCATCTCTCATCTTCCCCATTTGCTGCTTCTATAGAAAAGAAGGAATCTTTTCTATACATATTAATCTCCAGGCTTTGATTCTTTCTTCACTCTTTTCTTCTTCACCACCTTGTTTCCCACCTTTTCTCACTGCTTTGCTTTTTGACATCATGCTGTGTTTGTCCCCATCACTCTCTTTTCCCCTTTCCCTCTTCCCTTTCTATTGCTCTATTTATCACCTGGTATCACACCTGCTTATAACCTTGGCCTGTTGCAAGGTTATTCAGCCCATTAGCTTTGCTGCCAAGGTTGCTGGCACTTCACACTTTACCTTGTCACCCCACTTGCTAGTCCCTCCTTGAGATACGCACCATCTCCTGCACCTCCTTCCTCCTCCTGCTCCTCCCTCCTCATCATCAGTGCTGCCCTGCTCCCCTCCATTGTCCCTTCGCTATGCTTATTCCATACCTCCAAAGGAAAATCGCAGCCAAGCCACAATCTGCTCACTCTCAGCGGTGTCACCGTTCCCTCCCTCACTGCCCAACATCATTGCAACCTGGTACTGCTCCCTTTCCAGTGCCTGGGCACTACTATTGCTGTCTGTGGCAGCACCCCTACCCTGCCATCCATTGCAGCCCTGCATGCATAAAGCACAATTTCTAAAAGTACCCATATGATTTATTTTCTCAGATTCCTCATTTTGGAAAAAGGATCTTTAGGCTCTTAGCAGCTTCGGTTTCATTGCAAATCGATGAAAAATGAACTACAAAATGCCCCATGGCTGGATTTTCAAAGTTATTCAAGCATGCACACAATGGCCTCAGGGACCCAGCTCAATTTTCAACCATATGTGGGCCACCTAAGTTGGCTTCTTAGAATTTCTCTAGGCTGGTCTTGTTAAAGGCCTAAATATACGTGAAAATTTGGCCACAGATTCTATTTGAGGCTGAGGGAAGAAGGGGAGAATATTCTGGGTTTCTAAACAACTTGCATACTTTTGAAAAATGTACCACTGGCTTCTTAACTGTAAAATAACTAATTATTGGACTAAAGAGTTGATTATAGTAGAGCACCTTTCAGGAGAAACATGTCATATTATAAAGGCTAAGCATTATTAGCGGAAGTGTGAATTTTCTTAAAGCATTCAGATCATTGCTCTCTCCCACGCACGCTGCTGAAATGGGCTAAGCTCAAAAGTAACGTTGTACAAAAGATATCCAGGGGGTAGATTACAGAGTTTTACATTAAAAACCTATGGTACCTGGAAGGATCTGTTATTTATTAATGTGTCTACAGAAAAAAAAATATTAGAGGCCAAGCCAGAGTGAACAAGAATTGTCTGAATGAGCTACACCTCTAAAATGTAACGTTACAAGGTATTTCCTATGCAAAGAAACAAAGTCTTTGTGTGAAATATGCCTATTTGTAGCATTTTACCTACAAAAGCTTAATATCTGTTTTTCCACGTGATCTGTTCCTCCAGGGGAGAAAAAGAGGGACCAACCAAATTGTAAACATCCAGGCTTTAAGCAGTTAAATACACAATACCTTATTTTGGCTGTAGGAATAAATGAAGGAAAGTTGAGGACAGGTCAGCGGATTATCAATTAAACATATACCACCTTTTTGGTGCCAATCTTAGGACTGGGTAAGGCTTTTCTTGAGAAATGATCCAGGTTCACAGTGTGCCCTTTGGATTGAAAGACTCAGAGAAATATTAATGAGACAAAGTCTGCAGAGCTACGAGAATTTCCTGCTGAATAGTATCAAACTATAGCTGCTTTATTAATGTCCTCTCAATGGGACCACACTATAAAAGAACACCGATATTAAAAAAGAAAAAGCTCTAGGCTCTTCCTCAGTCATATGGTGCATAACAACAGTGAGGTAATCTTACACAGGTATGAATAGACCCAAATAATTCTCATTTGGCTGTATTTATTGAAGTCCATCTTGTGGGCTTAGCTTAGATTTATCTATAGCAAATAGTATAATTCAAAGGATGACTGGTTTGGGACTCTACTTAATAGGCAGAACTGCATTGCCCTTTGGATGTTCTGCCACATTCTCCAAAAGGTGGTACTTGTACTTCTACTTCTCACCTTTATTGGCAATATTCACATAAGGAAGACTTAATAATAGAAGGCAAAAGAATCTGAGAGGGCAAACTCCTACAGTAAGCAGTGATCCAAAAGCAATTGCAGCTCTTCCTCCAGCTAGTTCTACTTAGGGATTGCCATTTCCTCTGTCTCTCCTGGCTGCTAAGCTATTACAGAAATATAACGATCTACAAATGAGGAGAAAAAGTGTGAAAAAGGAGAAAAAAGTGTGGACACAAACCTTTATTAGCAGAATCTTGCTTTGCCTGTTAACACACCACTCGTAGCTCTGTCAAATTCCAACGCAGTGGTCTTGTCTCTTCATGGTACCTGAAATAGCCCCAAATTAGCTAATTGTCTCTCTCACACTGGATGAGTAAAATAATTGAGCATACTTTAACAACCCTGATTTTACCGAGTTATGCAGCTTACTTTTGATCTTAGTACTACCTTTATCAGAAAGTCTGCATCTAAATAAACCTCCACAGTTTTAACTTAAAATGGAAAATGCTGGTGTTCTTTATACTGATTGTTTCTCCAAATTTAAATATGCGGTAATTGACATAAATAGAAATAATTTACAGAAGCAGCTATAAATAAGATGTCACTTTGCAAACACTGTTTGTGTGCAAACACTATATAGCCTTTGTATACAGCCTAATAATAAGCAGGGCTCCAAAAGTGTGCACAGAATGGAAAATGGATCAGCCGTGCCATAAAAATAATAGGTCATCGCCCCAGGTGGCTAATCCTTGGAAGGAACATGAGGGTGCAACAAGCAATCAGAATTACTGAGCCGCTAAATTATTGTGCAGCTTCAAAAACTCAACATACATTAGTATAGTTTATGTGGTGTTTTAAAGATATCCTGTATGCTTAGAGTGCACAGGCATAGTCTCCTCAGCAAGGAGCATGCCATCCTGAAAACCAAAATGCTCTCAGGCCAATTGAGAAGGATATTCTTTTCTTCTGAGCTTTTCCACTCAATAGAAATTTTGTGCTGAGTTTACCTTCTGTGTAATATTAACACCATCTTGAATTTTTCCATTAAATTCTTATCAGCAGAAACAATTTTTAAAAATACCACAAATCCTGTATTAAAAATAAGCAAATCTCCATTTCTCCCTTCTGCTATTAAGTTCTTATGACTTGTACTTAATATATTATTTTATTTCATGAAATAAGAATAAAAACAACCTGATGCTCATCCAGCCATCTGGCATAAACAGTAAACTGTAGTTAGAAAGGTCATAAAGATTCTGGGGCTTGAGCACAGAACATTCAGAATATCAAATATGTAAAAAAATAGAATAACCTATGTAATGCAAAATTCTTTCAAGCTGCGTACCAAGATGCAAGATTTTATCAACTACAAAAAGTATACACTACTCTCCTACACCATCACTATACTGCTGGATTTAATCTGGCTATGGTAGCTCAAGGTATTTTTCTCTGTTAAAGTAACAGCAGAGACAGTACTCAGGACAAAAACCTGAAAAAATTCTCTTACATCTGTAAATGTAACAAAACTTTTTGTGCACATTTCACCCTCACATATGTAATAACATTTTTAATGATCATATCTATTAATATAGCCAACAGATTACTTCAACCATTCAGACATTGTGTAAAATATATCAGTATCTTTTGAAGATAGGAAGTACTCCAACATCAATGCAGTAATCCTGAAACAAGCAATTTCAAACTGTGGTGAACCAGACCTGAAACCTTACTAAATACAATTTAGTAATATTACATGTTTATTTAATAGGCATAACATTTTATGTGTATATATTTATGCAAAATATAATTTGAACTCTGCTTGTCTTTAGAATCATCTGCCCTCCAGTGTAAGAAAGACATTTTCAGTTATTAAAGTTCTTTAATGTCCTTTTGGAAAAGATAAATCCCCAGTGCCAGGCACTACAAAGTGGGCACTTATTATTGATCAAATTCAACCATATGAAAGAGATCTAAGTCCTAAGCCCCATTTAACATCAGTTTTGAGAGCTCTGGTTCCCTTGAACAGGATCACTTGTGCTGATCCCCTCCTGTGCAGACCTTGCTTTATGGGGTTGAGAAAAAGCCAAATGTCAGCTGATGAAAGTCAGAGATGCTGGTGGAATTATATCTGTTGAAAAGCAGTTGAAAAGCTGCATCTCAGGAGTCTGACCTTTTACAATAGAAAGTTGATCCTTAAAATACTGCAGGTCTGTATTAGAAAGAATATTTTAAGCAGCTGTTTGGCTCTTAATGGGTTTTGCATTTGCTGTTTCAGTATTCTCTACTCTAAATATGGGTTCCTGGAAAGAGCATAATATTTCTTATATGAATAATTCTTCCAATAATTGGAACCACCAGTAATTCTATGCTTTCAGGAAACAGCAATGATCTGCCTCAAGCCAGTTTCCCATTTCATGACATCTCCATCATTGCACCTCCTCTAGCTCCTGTTTTGTGAACCACAGCCAGGGCTGCATAGAGTAGAACCTATCATAGCTTGCAAAAAAATGAGTGTGCTTTCTATTAACAATGTAAGAGGAAACAACATATTTATTGTTTTGCTTAGCACTTTCAGGGAAAGACTTTGATTTGAACTAGACGAGATTCTCCCTTTTTCCTCTCTTATTTTTCCCACTGTAGGAAAAGGGGAGAGAAGCAAGAATTCACATTTTTGCCTTTTACAGAAACAGTCTTTTGATGGGGTTTACCCTCTAAACCAGTTGTTGTAGAAGTTTAAATATTTTTAATTACAGAACAAATATAAGTGGAAGATTTGAGAGGAGAGTGTTGTAACTCCTTCCTGCTGCCTTGGTTTGTAAATGGTCATTTTTAAAGCAGGTTATTAATATTTTATGCTTTTTTCTACTAAACTATTTTCTCAACTATTTTAAATGTTTTGAAGCTAGAATTGTAAATGCAGTGACAGGAATTGTTGTAGTTTTATTTTCTTTCTAAAAGAAGGTCCAAATCCTAATTGGGTTTCCTAATTAAGAAAAGCTGTCGGAATGGTGAATTTCTCATTAACAACAAACACAGTACATTAATGCCAAGCCTTCAATATTCCACCTGTCTTAGAACAAGGAAAGTTTGATGACGTGTTGTAGTTAAGTCAGCTATCCAATAATATTGTTTAAAGCCTGGGAATCCAATTATAGTCTTTGCTGGGTGTAATTAGTGACATTTTGGGTTTTTTTTGTTTGGCTGGTTGGTTTTTGTTTTGTTTTGTTTTGTTTTGTTTTTAAGCCAGGGCTTTAAAAAGACTAGAAGAGAATCTGTTCTTTCCTTTTAAAAGAAGATTGTAAGATAGTCAAAGGCGAGATCCAGTTCAGACATGGCCAGATAGCAGACTGAAGAGGAAAAGTGTCCTGCTTCTGACTTTCCTTTCCCACTGTTGTAAGAAGAGGAAGAGCAAATTGACTGTGCAGCAGTTTTTACAACACTGTTCCTTGTTAGTGAAGCCTGAGTTACCAGCAGATACTAGTGTGCATCACACCTCCTGAAGGATGGATATAGACTCATTTCAGTAGCAGAGCTTCAGGCAAGGTAATCATCAGCAGGGCAGGACACTAACGCAAGGTGTTAAACACCTTGTGATCACTTTTGTTAAAACACCAGACCTAGCATGGGTTGGATTTAAAGTCCTCCTGTGTCTTGTGGTGGACCTGCATCCCACTCCTCTTATACAGGCCCTGGGGACTGTCCTGCGCTTAAACTCAACTCCAAACTGGACATCTTGCACTACTCTCCTGACCACAGTAGCACAGAAACTTGTATAAGCAGTTCCTCTACTGGTCACAGCTTCTGCATGGCCTTCGTTGCACAACACTTCAGCGGAGGCCACGCTTGCTGCACGTGCAAGCCCACAAAGCAGCACAGCAATGCTCCTGCAATCTCTGGGGGAGAAGCTCCTTTGCAAGGGCTGCATCAGTGAGCTCTGCACAGGACCGACACAAGGGTTTACATTTATGCTGCCATTTATACACAAATGGAAATATTTTAGTTTTGTAGAGATGTATGAAAAATGACACAGGGTTTTGTGCTTCGTTCTCTCCTGATACAGGCAGTAGTCAGAACTGGAGAGAATATGCAAAGTAAGAAGAGCTGTATAGAATATAATCTGGTGTCACCTATTAACAGGTCTTTTGCCCAGTGTTTTCAGCTGAGACTGCTAACATAAACTAAATTTTGAAGTGAAGGGCGCTGTTAGGATAATCTAGTCTGATCTTCTGTCGAGTCACAGACTGTAGACTCTGGCCCAGTAATTCTTACGCCAAGCCCACAACATTTCCTTGCACTAAGGTATACTTGTTTAATATTCCAAGTAGTGCCTCTATAGCTACAGAAAATGACCCAGCAAGAAGAATAGGAAGCTAAACAACATTTACTTTGCCATTTTTCTGTCTCATATCATCATCGTATCTCACCTTTTTTGAAACTACTGATAGATTATGTTCTCAAAAATGTGTTTAAAATTGAGAATTACTATTTATAAAATGGGCAATAGAGTTAGAGGGTAGATTAAGTGATTTTTCTGAAGGTCACAGTATTTACAAATAAACCACAAAATGAGCCAATGTTTTCCGCAATCTGTCTTGACACACAATGCTGTTTCTTGGAATAAATACAAGGCAGATTTTTTTCTGTGCTTTAAGATCAAGCAGAATTCATATCATTCGAAATAGCTCAAAACAGTAACAATAGCCACTCAACATAGTCAAAGTCCTTTTACGAGTCACGATGACAAAAGAAGTATCTTTGTGAGCAGCATGGGCAGACTCCATTCATCATAGATAACAGGTTATCTGAATCTTCCACCCATACAATACAGGCTGGCTCATTTTTAGTAGCAGACCGCACATTAATCTTCATTCCTTCAGGCACTGTATCTTTTAATAACTCTTAAAGGGAAATCTGACAATAAGAGTCCCAGCTATATGTACATCTATATCCATATAAAACAATTAATTAGAATCTTCATTTTGACACGTGAACAGGTTTTTTTCAATTTTCAGTTGGGACTTTTGGCATGATTTCTGGATAACCACCCTTTCATGAATTGCAAACTTTGTTGTGAGATAGGGATTGTAAAAAATACGTATATATACACAACAGCTAAAAAACATTTTGTTTTTACAGTGATGAAACTACATAACATAATTGCAGTAATAGAGTAATAGTGTCATAAAAATTACAGTTATGCAAGCAAGTAAATATGATTTAGTGTGGGGTCAGAGCTTTCAAAATTCATCCATTTCAAACATACATTTTTCTTTCAGACAAAACAGTGTGGTGTGATGGCAAACAGCACCAGTGATGGTTTTTATCCATCTCGAAAGCCGTAGCTGTAGGTTTGGAAACAAACCAACTGATCGGGTACTGTCACTTCCACAGGCTTTTCAAAGGCCTTCCTGTTTCTAAAATTTTAGCAAACTTCGTAGAAGTTTTATTAAACCTTAAGTATTTTCAGTCTCCATTTGAGACTGCCTCCTCTAGTGTAATTGCATATTTTGATATAAATGGCAGTTTCACATTTTAAAATATGATTTTATTCACTCTGTATTGTGAGGTGATATGATACAATAGGTATAGAAATCCTAGAAGACAGATTTAATAGATCTAGGATCTCTTATCACATCCCTTTTCAGTTCTTATTTGACAAATGGCTTTCAGATGAGCTCTCCTGAAGAGATAAGCCAGAATCTTTTTATCAGTTCCATTGCCCTTTTCATAAAGGTTCTTTTGGCTAATTTTCTTCAGTATGTTCCGTTTTTCCTCTCATCAGTTTATTAAGCTTTTGCTTTACATTAATAAGCATTCTGTATCACTTTGTATTTCAGGTAGTCTGAAGAGCTTCCATTTTTTCCTTTTTTAATTTTAAGAGAAGTCATTATTTTAATTTAACTTATTAGGTATATTAAGCAACATTTTTCAAATTATCTCATTGGCCATAGTACATAAGGCACAATTATTGGCATCCACTACATTGCATTCTGCATCATCAATATATTTTTAGTGACTATTTTCATCTGTTTAATGAGGGAAACACACCATGTGCTTTCTCACACAGTCTCCAGGACATCTCAGGGAAGGCCATGAAGTGTTAGTGTTAATGTTAACTTCATGCACCTTTCAGGGATTTATTTTAACTCAGTTTCTGCTTCTATGTAATGCACTGTTTCTCACATATCTGCTTATGACATTTGGTTCAGGAGTCCCTATTAATGTTTTTTCTCCTGCTATATATGTTTATTGGGTGCAGGTGCCCAGGTGCTGGCAGGGGGCTGCAGGGGTCTCTGTGAGGAGAGGCCGGGGCTGCCCCGTGCCAGACACAGCCCATTCCAGCCAGCTGCAGCAGCCCCACAGCTGAGCCTGGGAGGCAATAGAGGGAAGGAAAGGTGTTGTTTTAATGCCTGTCTTTCTATTTCTCAATAACCAAATCTGTTCTAAATGGCAAAAAAATTAAGTTTCCCCAAGTCAAGCCCATCATAGTAATTGGGTTGAGGTAAAGGCAGGGAGTTCACGTACCATGAGCCTTTTTTCTCCCCCACCCCACTGAGGAGGGTGAGCGAGCAGCTGGGTGGGCATTTGGCCCTTAGCCAAGGCTACCTCACCACGCTATTGAATACTGCACCCCACAGACTGGGACTGTTGCTTTGTCAGAGGTGGCAGCAGCAGACCTGGGAGAGACGGTTAAAGGTGGCTTTAATGCAGAGCATGTGTTTGGGAAATTGCTTTCCACGTGGTGCAAAGTTTATTCCCAACACGGAAGCCGATGGAGCTCCTAGGCCATGAGTCTGTTCTTCTGCTGTTGTGAAGCCCCATGGGATACCTGTTTTTCTAGAAAGGCTGGTTTTAACCACCACAAAACAGCCCCTTTGCCCTCCCCTTTCTCAGCCCTCCATAGGATGTGGGCTTGGCAGCCTGTGCTCTATATTTAGCATCTGGCTCTAGGGAGATAGCTAAGACCCCATCCACCCCCACCATAGAGGTACTTGCTGTATGCAGTAGAAGATCATTAATAAAACACTGCCCATGCCCCTTTGAAGACAGCAATTTCTTACCCTGCAGATACCTATATATCTGTGCTTTCCAAGAAAAAAAACAGTCGCTCTCTTGCACATACACACATACTTACTTTCATGGGTATATAGAGAGATAGATATGTAAAAAGGCTGGTCATTTCCGTTTCTTAAGGCAGGCAGTTGCCTCCAGTTTTTGGCTCAGTTAAAAAAAAAAAAAAAGAGAGAGATCTGATTGTGTTTAGCAGTAAAGTGTGGAAGAAACTTTGGAAGATTATTAAACAGAGTTGTTGTAGCTGAAGGAAGTAGGTTGGGATAGTCTGAGAAAACACGAACAGCATCCTTTCAGAAGTTTACATAAATATTACAAAATTAGAGGCATCACTCTGTTTATCCCCGAAGGGAAAAAGAGAAAATTCGTACCTCCATCCAAACTGAGTTCTTTGCTCTTTCTACAGAATTTTATTCCATTACTTTTGACTGTATATACAAAACACAGGAAAAAAGACAGGAACTAATTAAAATAAATTGAACTATTTGAGCAAGAACCAAGAAACAAACACCCAAAGGGGTACCTGAACTGTCTATTAAAGAACTATTCATAATATAACTGTCCTCACAGGTTCTTCCATCTACCATATGTCCTTAAAAAAAAAAACAGGAAGAAAAAAATTGTTTCTTACCACATATCCAAGGAATCCCCAGCTTTTTTTCCATTTCCTGGTAAATACATATGTAACAACTTTTAATATTACTCTATTAAAATATTTAGCTTATATGATTTTAAATAAGATAGAGAAATTATTCCCATTGCCCTCTTACCCCAACAAGTTACAGGCACTGCATAATTCTACATTTAGACATAACTTTTTCAGACTAACTTCCTTCATCATTCACTGCCTATCTATAATTTTAAACAAACCTGGAAAAACAAAATTATCAACAGGCCTGAGCTTTTAAATGTTCTTTTTCCAACTCTGGCTGTTCTTTATAAGAATGATCTGTTGGACACATATTAATTGTTTACCACCATTTAGATTATCCACACAGTCCAGAAATTACATTGCTTCACAAGAATTTTAATTTGTGGTTTCTTTTTTTTTTTTTTTTAAATTAAAGTCTTACAAGACTTCAAAGAACAAAGGATATGCAGATTTCTTTCATTCTGACTTATTCGAGAGAATACGAAGCATTCTTTTCCAAGGGACATTAGAGAACTGCAGCATGATGATGATTGTGTTCCCAGTTAAAGAGAGCTCATTAAATCATAGCTTAGAGACCAGATAATGGGGAAGTGTAAATGACTGAACTTTATAGATTTAGTCTGCCCTGTATGGAAATTCAACTTCTGCACACCTTGCAGTTTTTCTCCCCAGAATAAAGTAGATTCATTATTAATCTGAAGGAGCTCCTAGGGCAGTTTCTTTACCAGTTTTGGTATCTTGATCAAGAATTTAGATAAAATATACCAAGGGACCTTATGACCAAACCAGTATTCTCAGGGCTATTTGTATGGTATCAAAGAACTGTAATTTTAAAATGTATTTCAGCAAAGAAAGCTGCTCTTTTCAAGTGAGACACTTAAACTACTGGTTCCACTGAGATTAAATTGCACTTTTTTATTAATACATGCTGTCTTATATCAGGCTCATAAGCAATGATCTCAACTTCAGGCCAATTACCCACATGAGCAACCTTGCACCAGTCTGAGTAACTGGGTCAAAATCCGGCTTCACATTTGTGAGCACTCTTGGATTATGAATTTCAAGTACATGTAAGGAGTTAAAACCTAATCCAGGAAAAGCATTCAGGTGCATGAGTGCTCTGTTCAGCTGCATCTTCTTTGCCAAATTAGGGTCATATCTTCTGGTCTTGAAGAGCACTAAATATCATTTTGCAGGTTCTGATCATTAAATATTAGGCATTCCTAAAGACATGTCTGAAATGCCAACTACACTGGGAGACAATTACATTGTCATTCCTAGCAGCGGGCTGTGCAAGGTAATGTGGTGGGACTAAGGGAAGAGCTAGCCTTGTTTTGCACGTACCTTTAGCCTCACAGGTAGTTAGTTAACCAGGTACTTATCCAGATACTACATCCCCCTACCTTTTTTTTTTTAGTTATGAAAAATATTATTTCCATCAGTAATAACACACAGATAGAACTTATTTAGTACAAATCACTTATTTCAGAAGAGCCTCAAGCTAGCACTCCATTCAGTAACACTACAAACATAAGATATGAAGCAAGTAAACTTTATGCCAACATTTTCTTATCAGTACATTACATTAATGGTAGAAGGCAATTAATACCATATGAAAAAAGAACAATCATTGAATCTATCCGTAAATATTCCTGTCAGAGTTCTCATTTACATTCATCCCCTTCTATTCCAGCAGTGAAGACATCTTACAGTAAACAGTTCCTGATCACTAGCTTGCTTTCTGTCAAGTAATTTCTAGTTAGCAAATGATCTCATAAGGCCACTCACACAATATAGAAGCCTGTGGGTCAGCATCAGGAAAGCATCTTCACATGACAGAGGAGAGCTTTACTTAAAGGCCCACCCACGTCAAGAATTTCAGAGGTAAAAAACCCCAAACTGTACTTGAATTTTAAAAATTTAAATAACCTACGAGAATGTGATGCACAAGTGAAACACTCCTCTAGAAAACAGAGTGCGAAAGAAAGGAGACTGAAGAGAAAGCCCAAGTCAGTTGGGACAATTTGCAGAAGAGTGTGCTGAGCACAATTTCATAAAACACAACAAAGAAACCCAGTCATTCTGAGAGCTTTCAGCATATATCCAAATATCGTTCGTAATTAGCCTACAGTCACACCTACTCTGACATCTGGATTCATCAGGACTCACTTCTGGCTTAGGGCAGATTTCTGTGGAACACAACACGTACATATGTTGTCTCTGCAACACAGAACTCAGGTGCCGGGTTACGTGTGACATCAGCTGCACAAAAGTGTAGCATTTACTAAAGAAACTGCATGAGAAGTTTTGTGGATATGAAAAAAATAGGCAAGCACTAACACCTATTCAAGACTCCCTTATTTTGGACAAAGAAGTCAATTGCTGGATCCTCAAAGCAGTCCTAGGTTTTTATTTAGCATCATCAAAATGTTGCTGTTAAGAGAGGGCAAAATAGATAGCTAATGTGGCTGCAGAAATATGTTCAGTTGGTGCCCTGAATGCTGAGACTTTTAGATTCTTACCTCCCAATTCTTCTTCTCAACAGAAAGCTCATTTATTTATTTCTAAGAAAACCCAGGCTCTCAGCAAGCTGATATTTTAATAATATTGCATGTCATGACGCTCACAGTTTATATATGAGAGTTGGCAATTCTGCAAACTGTAGAACTGCATGGAGCTATGCTTAAGCACGTACGTATTAATTGAACACTTGGGCTGTAGTTTTCTCCTATTACCACAGTTTTCAAGCATCATGCTGTAGAGGAAAGGTTCTATGCATTCACGTTTTCATTAGAATTCAGATAGGCTGTAGGTTGCACTTGATTTGCTTGAAAAACACCAGAAATATCACATTTCTGGTCTTCTTGTCAAGAATTCTGTGCTCATGTCAAAAGCAGATCTTTTTAAGGTTACTATTTAAAGGACTAACACGAGCAGAAGTCAGAGGAATGTTCAATATCCTTATGTTCTTCATTTTTTTTATTTTCCTAAGGAAGAAAAATGAATTCTGACTTACTTCTCAGCATGATAATTTTATTTCATAATAGTTTATTATTGTCTATGTGTAAAATTATATAAGTTTATATCAAACAATAAAATACATGTAAGCATTAAAGGATCAAAAGGTTAAGCTGTCCCTTACTGTGGATTTATCATCACTGTTTTTATGGCTCGTCACAGATTTCTGAACTGACAGTTGTCAGAAGCCTTTAAACTCTCCAATTTCTACACTGACGCTGTATTCCCAAAGCAAAAAGCTTATATCCAATTATGGCACAAACTCTGAGAAGAAAAAATATTTACTATTTACACTAAATATGATTATTATGAGTCATGATGTAGAACGCATTAATACTAGTGCCTCCCAGCACGGCTCTCTATGCCACACAATACTGCATCTCTCATCCCAAAGATCTGACCTTTTAAAAAGCAAGTCCCTTGTCATCATTTTCTGTAGAAGAGATGGGTTTTTATAAGGCAGCTTAAGGCCTTTCTGAACCTTCACTGCCAAGTTTAACTAAAAAAAATAAATTATTTCTTACACATCTCCTCAAGGAGTTTATGCTTCTCCTGGGCTTCCAATGACTGTGTCATTTAAAGTGATAAATGAGGTGAGGCCCAGCATAGCTTTTTTGCCAAGAAAAAAAGCAGGCTCCAGTCTTTCAGTGCTAGTGTTTGCGACAAGAACAGCACAAGGATATCGAGGAGTAAATTTTTAAAGGACTAGATCTTGAAACAAATCAACAAGCTGGGAACTGGCTGAAGAAGTTTCTGCAGCCAGATCCCTCATCTGTTTTGTTCACCCTTAACAGTAAACATTTTCTCCAGGGATGCTCAATGGAAATCCATGAGAACCAGCAAGTAGAGAAGAGAAGGAAGAGTTGCAAGTCCAGTGCCAGAGGATCTAAACCACCTGGACCTCTTGATGATGGCAAAGAAGGATAATGAATAAAACCTCAGGAGATTAAGCCCAATTCCTCCCCTCATTAGGGGTGCTGGTGAAATTGCATGGGTCTCTGGATTTCCAGCAGGCAGGCTGCAGGGCTGCCAGCTGTTCAGAGGTTGTAGACAAATGGTCAATGCTGGTCACTTTGCACATCGGCATCGAGTCCAACGCTTCTCACGGAAAAGGCTGTTGGGATGTTTTCTGATGGACAGACCAACACAGGCATCCTCATTAAGAATAACTGAATCACCATAGCTAAGATATTCCCTCATACAAGGTAAACGTGGCCTTGATAGAGTTTGGCAGACAGATAACAAACAGGGTCCTAGCATTCATGCAGCATCAGTTCAATCATTACAACCACATGTATGCACAGACACACGAAGACACATGTGGGAGCACATGCATTCACTATATTTTCCAAGACCTCAGCTCTTGATGGGTCAAAAAGATATAATTTTGTTGTTTCCTAGCAGGTATTTAAAACCCACTGAAGAGGAAAAGAAACCCTAAGAAATCACAATGAAAAACTCTTGTCACAGGTTTTACTTGGTTGTGAACAAGGTTTAAGATTTAAATGAAACATATTTCATGCCCTGGGAGATCATTCTGGAGATGAAGCCCTCTGAATCTGTGTTGTTGAAACAGAAGCTTGTTTTCCCTCCAGGAATTATGAATTGCTTTGTCTGTTCAAGCCTGATTGAGCCAAGTGGTAGAGTTATGCCCCCCAAGTGAAATTATTCCCACTATACAAAGTTGAAATTAGCCACAAATTTGTTCTTTTTATGACACCCAAGCAATGACATTGGTATTTGGCAGCAGCTAGTAAAAAAGAACCCAAAAAATAACCTTAATAGTAAGATAATAACATATTTTTTAAAATCAAGCTATTGTCAAATTAAAACTAAACTGAAGGTTAAATTATTTTGCTGTTGCACTCCTTTTTATAAACATATAAAATTATAGAGGATTTAAGTACATGGAACCTAGACACTTGGTACAGAAAATTTTTATTAACTACAGAGACAATGCCTCAGCACTAAAGTTTACACTCAGTTTTGTAATTTTGGCTTTTTTTTAAATAAAATTTGGTCAGTAGGCTTTTGGGTTTTGCTCATTGTAGTTGTGCTGAAAGAAAGTAGGCAGAAGAATATAGTGCGTACTTCCACATAAAGAATAATCAAATTTAAGGGCTAGGTTGCAAATTGAAGCACCCAAAATCAGGAAATACGAATGTGCACACTGCCTCTGCAATCTCAAGGCAGCCACTGGGATCCATATGCGTGTTTCCACTAGTCTTTAACTGGAAGCTTAGATGATGGGTGCTGGAAAAGATGAACAAAACAGGACTGTGCCGTGAATAGGGCTGTTGCCCACAGAATTCCTGGGAGGACGTTGGCCTGGACATTCCGTGCCTACCCTTATTTTATTTGTAATCTTCACAGTTTGCATTTCATCCACAGCACAGCTGTCTGCAGCATTAAGAGGTTGCCAGACTGAAAGGCAGGCCAATATTTTTTCACCTATAAGCTTCTCAAAGCCTCAGCACTGTCCATTTCAATAGCTGTTGAGCAAACATGCACTGAACACTTGTGCCAAAAATGGGTTCAATAACAGCTTGTATTTCCATCCTCTGGCTCTAAGGGCACTGCCCTATCCCTCACACCAGGGGCCTGGCAGAAGCAGGAAGGTGCCTGCAAGGGAGACCCAGTTTGCCTTGCCACCCCCTAGCCAGGCATCTCTGTTGGCTGACCTCAACATCCTGAACTTTTGGGAAGCAAGAAGTAAGTCTGGCAGCATATTTCCACTTTCTGGCTCTAGTGCTGTTATAATTTCAGGATTTCTCATTTGAGCTAGATGAGCTAGACACCAGATGAGAAGGTGCAGCCTCAGTCCTTGAATCCAACTCCACCCAATTAATGTGGGGACCATGTGATTTAATCCCCTTCAATATGTTATCAAACTCACATTTTATAGGTGATTAGATTTTTCTTATTCTCTGCTCCTATTTTATGAGAAGAAACTTAACTAGGGGAAACATAACAGGATATGGCAATGACAACATCATGTGGCTAGAGAAAGCTGGCTGACATGTGGCAGACTATGTTAGTATGAAGAACAAAAGTAAAAGAGGAGAATGATAGAGCAGTCACGTACCATCCTCCTGAACTACCTACTGCTGCAGAAGACCTGCACTCTTCCTTTTTTTTATGGTTGCTCAGTGTCCTAGGAACGTACATTTCTAATTTAACTATGGCAAAAACAGGTTGCCCAGAGAGGTTGTAGATGCCCCATGCCTGGAAACATTCAACGTCAGTTTGGACAGGGCTCTGAGCAACCTGATCTATTTGAAGATGTCCCTGCTCACTGCAGGGGGGTTGGACTAGATGACCTCTAAAGGTCCCTTCCAACCCAAAGCATTCTATGATTCTATGAACAGAAGGCAGTTGAATATATTTTTGGATTTGAAGAACTTGTACATTTTTCACAGAGGAAAACAATTGATCAATATTCAGGTTACATTGAGGCCAGGCAGCAACGTTCACAATATTAAGGATGTAATCTTAAGTGGAAGAAAATAAAGGCTTTTCACAAGAGTGCTGTAGCATTGCTAACAATTAGGTAGGTATGTTTGTCTAACAAAATCTCTAGTGACAGACCTCACAGAATTTTATCAAAGTATATGCTAGAGCTTCTTAAAGCTTTTCATGGTTCCCCTTACCAGATTTGTAAGGACTTCCAAAGAAAAGACAATACAGTGGAGAACACCTTTCATATGAATAAGTTTGAATCTTAAAAAAAAAATTAAAACTTCTTTTTAGTAGAATTTTCCTGAAAAATGGGCCTTTCCACTTCAGTCATTTGTACGCAAACATCTGTACATAAGACTTATCTGAAGAAAAATTGCATGGGAAAGGACAAAATTGGGATATCAAATTTTTAGTTCAATATGTAAACATCAAAATAGTTTGGTTTACTGTTTCCAGAACTGTTCCCCCATTTCATCTGGAGACAAAACAGAATGCAGCCTTATTTTATAAAGCTGTAAACTTTATAGTGGTGATAATTTTTCCCAGGACAACTCCAAATAATGATCTAGATTAGCTAAGCTAAAATTTTATGATCGTCTGCTGAAATAAACCTGACTATCAAATAGCAGTAGCTTGAATTTATAAGTGTTCTTTGTTCTGTTTACTTCACAATATCAATTGACTGAGAAGAGACCTTCCTGGATTTCTAGGCCCAGCTATTTTTCAGGCCCCTTCACCTGTTTCACAAATATCACAGAGTTTTTAAAGGTCCACATGCCTCCTCACCATGCGAGGCTTTTAGCAAAGACATTTCTCTGAAATCTTGTTGGCTATTTAAGGTCAGCATTTAAGACTAAATATGATCTTGAGTGTTGCCATTAGAAATTATAGGAAGTCTGTTTCCTCAATAACACATACTTGAAAATGGGACACACATTGCACAGAACTAGCCAAAAGAAGTGAACTTAGAGAAAAAAAAATTTTGCATTAGCCACGTACATGCACTGGGAATGCTAGGTGACAAAGAAGTACAAATAAGACGAGACCAGTTAAAATGCTTGAGTTGAATGGAAAGCTGCATAAGCAAGCTCAGACTGCAACTGACTACAGACTCAAAAGTGCTGTATGGAAGAATCAAGGCAGCAAGAGATTTTGCTTGGCTAAAGACACTAGAAGAAAACACAGATAGAATTATTTTCTTCATAAAAGAGCCAAGAATATGCAAGGTGAAAAAGAAACCCCAGCTAAGGAATGCTTAGAGTGGCCCTAATGAGCCATTAAAGAAGTTGACAGAAGAATAACATATGCAAATAAATAATGCTGACAGTCCCTAATATGGCAGGAATGTACACGCAAACTTGGATTCAATGGAAAGAACAACATTACAAAAGTAGCAGAAAGGCATGGGAAAGATGATACTGTAGGGAAGTAGTCTGTACAGCAAGAAGAGAGATGGGGTCTTTTGCAGTCTAATAAAAAATAAGTGTACATCCATTTAAGCCAAGAAAGAAACACCTTTGGCATGAAATTAGAAATTTACTCGCAGTTGATTCAATGAAAGAAACTCCTAGCTGACCCCACATTATGAAGGAAGCTAAACTATCCCCAGCACGTCAGCTCTCATGTACTTTCTGCCTACTGTCCCGGATAGAGCAGCAGAGCTCAAAACCTGCTACCAGTGATGTAATGCTGCCTCAGCTTATCCTCCGAGGAAGGAGGCTGTTGGGTGACATGTGGGAAGTATTGTTCTGTCGCTGCAAAAAGAAAAAGACTAGAGATGTTCTCAACAGGCTGAAACTACCTCCTATAGTTATTGGAGTGGGAGATGAATAAGAGGCTGATAATGTGTAAACAAGTATTCGGGATACCATCACGTTTCAATGATCATTACAGTGAGAAGAAAAAAATAGAAACAAGTAATTAAAATTACTCCAAAAATCTCAGCATTATCTTAGCTTCCCTACGCAGTGGGCATCTAATTCATGCCGTCTTGTCTCTATAACCACCCCGCTCTTCTCTTTTTGTCTCCAGTTCCCAGTATCTTCACCCTAGACAGCTCTCTGCCCTAGTTCCCTTATCTGGTCCTAATCACACCTGCCTCCCCCACCTTCTTCTAGGTTTTGTTCACACCTCCTCCATATCTCAGTTGAATCTCTTCCTCCTTAGGGCTAAGGGGTGGAAAGCATGTGAGAGGTGACATCTTAACCCACAATTCCTGAAGCTGCTTCCACGTCACTTCAGGCACAATTTTAGGGGAAAATCCATTTCAGTCACCAGGGCTCAAACCTGACCATGTTTAGTCACACAAGAGCAGACAGTTTGCTGCAGTATGATCATAAGGGCAAACACTGTCAAGTGGGCTAGGGTGTATGAGGGCTGATCATCTCTGGAGAAATCTGGTGCCCTGTTGATCATACTCAGAAAGTCTTTCAGAGGCTTTTGACACAGCTAAAAGTAGCTTGTTTTTCATGGAAACGAAGAGAACGCTTGCAGGTAACGATTCACCACCTCAAGTCCTGGCACTAAAACATGGGGTTTGGTGGGTTGAGAGAAGGAGAAAACACTGCTGGTGGTTCTTAAAAATATTTTCAGATTTATTCTTACAAGTGAGGTAAACATGGTATTTCCCCCTAATCATCATCTTATAAATAGCTGCACCATGTTGGCCTGAAGCTTTTACAAAGGATTGCTGGATACATGCAGCTGGACCCACACACACAGAGTGTGGAAAACTCTGACCTGAGTTTAGAGTTGATAAAATCCTAAAACACTAAAAGCAAGGTTATGGGAGACAAATCAGGCTGTTCTAACTGCTAGCTAAGGCTAGGCTGTGCCACCCACAGCCATACAGATTATGCAGAGGACACCCACAACATGCGCTCTCTCGGGGGCTGACTGACGCTTTCCTGTTCTGTTATTCTCTGAAACAGAACTAAAATTCAGTCAGGCTGAGAGGAGCCTTTTACTCTGTGTATGAGGGGAAATAAGAATAACTGTGCAATTCATAAAAACCTTCTAGCGTGTATATACACATGCATGCCTTCACTGATAAATCTAAAACAGAGGTAAACATAGGGGAGGCATTAAGCTGTCTGTTCCAGGAGGGAGATAAATCTGCATGACAAGTTTATTGAAGCATTTTGCAGAAATCCAGGATACTGTTCAACGTACACAGTAAGTTCTCATTAAAGGCTGCATTTCACCATAAACAGCAATTTTGGATGACAATGTTGTGCAGTCGTCATCAAACATTATTGTTGTTTGCA
>VYZW01050202.1:6814-36769 GCA_013401315.1 Balaeniceps rex
CATAGCGGTTGCTCCGGAAGACAAATGTAAATAACGAATGCCTTCCCTCCCTCCTTCTTTCTCTTAGCTTTTATTGCTGAGCCGACGTCATATGGTATGGAATATCCCTCTGGTCAGTTTGGGTCAGCTGTCCTGGCTATGTCCCCTCCCAAGATCTTGCCCACCCCCAGCCTACTGGTGTCAGGGGGAATGTTGGAGAGACAGCCTTGATGCTGTGCGAGCACTTCTCAGCAGTAGCCAAAACACTGGTGTGTTACCAACACCTATCTAGCTACCAATACAAAACACAGCACTATGAGGGCTGCTATGGGGAAAATTAACTCCATCTTAGCCACACCCAATACACTTAAAAATAGAAATAAAAGACCAAAAAAAAGAATGAGTTAATAAAACTTTCAAGACACCAAGTTGAGGGAATAATGAAAACGACTAGCAGGACTTGCCATGGCCCCTGCCCCCTAAAGGAAGCCTTTTCCCCATTTGGTCTCTGCTTTAAAAACAGAAGAGGTGTAAATAGCTTATGATTCAGGTGTAAGACATTCATTGTCTTTCCTATTCTTATGCATCTGTCCACTCTGAAGTTCTAGTATTTTACCCTTAAGCATCTGGAACTAGGCAGGGTCCAGTATAGGCTCCTGTGCAAAATAGGTCAGGCAAGATTCCTGTATATAATGCCCATAATCTCTGTAGAGAAAGTCAATTACGTTTCCTGAAATTCTCAAGAGCATCACTAGCACCAGGTCTTTTATACAGGCAGCTTGGGGCTTTGTGAGTTCCCCAGAAGAAGCTGTTTATCTGCTCTGCTTCAAGATAGAGAACTCCAAAATTTGGCAAATTACTCTTTATACTCCAGGCAGAGTAGCAGTACAGGACAGGCAATTCTTCCCTTGCTTCTGACATCCTACAGCTCAGCAGGTATTTTCCAGCATTTTTGGGGATGTAAGAACAAGATGATCAGAGAAGAGGGCTCTGCAGACACCATTAACATGGTAGGCTGAATCTGCTGACAATAAGTCAATGATTCTTTCTGACATGACTCTAAGAGTAGCAGAAGGACATCTGTAGGATGACTCATGTTAATGGAAGAATGGTATGTATGACTTGAGATTTAGGACAGATGTCAGGTTCAGAGAAGTGTGGTGTAAGGAAGATCATTTTTATTGGCATAGTAGCAGGAGACAACTTGTCAGAGTGATGTTGACTCCTTTTTTTTGTATTGTTTTGGAAGGTCCCTTGGGAAGATGGCAAATGGAAAGGGCAGAGGAAGACCTGGCAACATCCCTAGCCAAATAGAAAAGGTTGCTTTCCTGCAGATGAATAGACCATGAATGGTGGTGGTGGTGATTCCACCACCTTCAGTTTGCAAAGGAGCAGCCTTGGAAGAATTGGGAAGAGGGTCTTTATCATCTCCAGTGTAGTCAGCGTGGTTCCTCCCTCTCAGACCTGTCTATGTGTTGAGTTTGCACCAGTTCCCATGTGTTGACTTAAATAAGGGACCTATTTAAAACATGGCAAACCCCTATGCAGACATCCCTTCAGGGGTTAAGTGGTTCTCTTCCTGCCTTGCACAACCATGCGCACTAGCAGAAATTAAATATTTGTAAGTCTAGGCTTAAAATATCAGAAAGCAATCCACTGAGTTAAATCAGGCTTCTAATGAGATCAGAAGATACACATCTACTGGCACTGATTTCAAGCTCCTGGGCTTACTTTTTCTGCTTTTGAAGAAGGCTAAGTATTTCAGGACAGCTTCATGGTCCAAGAGAGGCCCAGTGAAGATATTAAGCAAAACTGTGATACTTCCTTTTCTTTGTTCAAGAAGTGTATGTGGGTTGCATTCTTAACTGCATTCTGGTAACTGTAACAGTAAGATCTACAGTAATGATTAAAAAAGCCTTTGAATGAATTCCAGTCTCTCCTCCTACCTCCTAAAAGCTGGGGTGAAGTTCTATCCACCTTTCATAGGGAACAAGAAATTCAACCAGACACGTTTAGCAGTATTAGTCTTATTTATGTAAAGTCAATTCTTAATTAATACCGATGTACAATCTATAAGCAAGTATCAGGGCTGTCTACTTCCACTTCTGTGTGTGACCTGCACCCTATCTCAGGCCTTATTCTTTACTGGTTGCCTCTCTGGGCACATGACATTTATCTACCACGATCTCTGCTGCATTTTGTCCCTCCTGTTCACAGAAATGATTGCAGCTGGAATTTGAGTGGAATTTCCTGCTCTCCCTGGTTTCTGTGTTCCTGCTTGCCATGGGGTCAGGACAGGAAGTGGGATTTTGCAGAACATTTTGAATGCGGTGTGGGAGACTTAAGAAAAAAGTGAGGTTAAAATGGTGTCCACTGCTGCATCTGCAGATGTGCCAGTGCTTGTTCCATTGTACTGCTGTTTATAGGGTCCTTTGTTTTCTGTACACAAGGGGATCCCGATTCACGATAAGGCCTCCAGACAGTTCTGCCTTATACAGATAACATTAGGAATGCCCTGAATAATTTGCAAGTTATTAGCTAAGTAATAAATTTCACAAGGCTCCACTGAATAGGCAGAGTTGTAATTTGCAAGTAGAGAAGTGAAGACCTAAAACTGAGCACGAGTTGCTGGCTTAGAAAGAAGGGGAGAACCCAGGACAAGGATCACGTACCCTGAACTCCTGGCTGGTAGGCACCCAAGCATCTCTCTGTGCCTGCTTCAGGTATGTGTGTTAGTGCCCTAAAAAGACACGTTTCTTCCATGAGGTTATAACAGATTCCAGAGCCAGTGTGAACTGAATAAACAGATAACAGGGTGTATTGTGTATTATCCCTGGTTGCCATAGCAGAAAGACTCCTATGGACAAAGCCTACTGAACAGAAGCCTTTGAGTTGCATTGTCTTTTTTGTGCATGGAATAGGAGGAGCAAGATGATGTACAAAAGAGAAAGTTGGATGTAGGCTGGGACTTGAAAGCTACAGGGTTATATTCCTTTTCTGCCTTCTCCATTGTGACCTTGTGTTTGTTCCCCATGTGGACAGTGAAGTTTCTCCTCTCCTCACACATGCATGACAGGGATGAACGTATTACAGGTTGTCAAGTGGCCAAGGTGCCAGGAGAATGGAGACTATACAGTATGAGCCATTATGGAGGGCTGTTCTGCGTCACATCTCTGTCCTCCGACATCCACTCCAACCCCTGCAACTCAAACACGCAGGGTCTGTAAGCTGTAAGGATGAACCAGCTTCCCGTACTTTCACAGCGAGTCAGGCTCTGAGCCGTGGCCAGCAGAATCTGGCTGGGGAGCGTGGGAAACTTAACAGTAAGAGAGAAAATCTGCTCTATCAAGGGCTGTTTTCCTGGGGCTGCAATTTCTGATGCATCCAGAACATTTTTTGGGTAATCTGTACTCCTGGCGCAATGTTTGAAAGAGTGGAAAGAAAAGTATTTTATCTTCAAAAAAACAATTCATCCAACAAATTGAGAGTGTCATGTCAGTCATTAAGAAAGTAAACTGAGCTCCTCGGGACTCAGACTGCCACCTTTTGCTGAACCCATTAACCGTTTCCTTAATGGCAGAAGAGTGAAGTGGATTTTCCTCTTAATTACTTTTAGAGTAGGATATAGGTTTTTAAAGTGGATCCTTTCAGAAGGAAGGAATAAATTAATACTTTGGAGATCTTTCCAGGCTAATCTTTGTGTCAATGCAGGAGATTCACTTCACCTTATTTTCTCTTCAACTCTCTTTTTAAGTTCGAAGTAGATAGTTTTCCTTCAATATCTCATTGTAACCACCTCCTTTACTAGGACAGTTAAGGGATATTGACGTGATTGTTGTAGACATGCTTTGTTCAGCTGTTTCTCCACTGTGAGTTGTAGTTGTCCAACAGTTGCTATTTTGCAATGTTTTAGACTACAAGTCAGGCAGGACTGTACTTACGGGAGAAGCATTTGTTTAGGGTTGGTGCTTGCACAAGACCCAGGAACAGCTCTTAAGGAGAAAATGGCTCTGACCCAGTGGAAGCCCTTGGGACCTGCCTCTTGCAATCACTTATTCCAGAATTGTGATATTTACTTATTTAGACAATCAACACACCTTCAGTCCTACATTTACAGTTGGGACCCACTGGAAAATTACCCTAAGTACCAGATGCACTTACTGGCTACTCTTGTCAGGCAGGTTCGTGGGAACTCTACTGAATTTCTGCCCCTTCCTCCTCCCATTTTATCTCTTGGGCTGGGTCACGTCAAAGCATGCTGGGCGATAGCATGCATCCCATAAAGGCATGCCTAGAAGTAGCTCATAAGCTTGTTTCTAAAAGAGCCCTACTTCGTAGGTAGGAAGCACCATGTGAATGATTTTGACAAAGGCTTTGAGCTATTCTGTAGATGAGGAATATGATCAAAGTGCACAAGGCTGGGCTGAGATGACCTCAAAATTCGCTATAGGAGAGCAGCATATTTGTCATGAATGAACATGAATGTTCAGTTTTCCCATATTGGATGCAGACTGTGTAGATGGAGAGTGTCCAAACAAGCAAAACTATTCCTTGTCTCTTTGTTCAATAGTGGTTCCTCCTGCATAAAACCAATGACATTACCTTCCTAACTGGCTAGTGAGGAATGAGAGGCAAGATGTAATTTCCACTAAAATATGTATGCAAACATTGACCATTTTTCTTTAGCATTTGGATTTTTTCAGTGGGATTTTGGACAATGTTTGAGAGGGTTGACATATGGGACAAAGTCTGCATGAAGCTTTTTTTAATAAACTTTCCAAGAAGAAACGTTGAAATATTTAATTTCTAACCAGCTGTGAATTTTACTTGGGGTAAATAGTATCCTTTGCTCCTTTACTTGCTATAGCCATGGCTGATACAATGTCATGGAAAAACTAAATACTGTCAGTACTGGGTTGCAACTGTTACCTGTGAATTACTCTGCTGTATGCATAAGTGTTATTTCTGCTTCCTTCTCTTTATGGTCTTATGAATTAGGGCTTCCTCCAACACTTCTGCAATAGAAATTCTACTATCGAGCTGTTTTCCACATTACTATATGTGCTTCATAATTACTTTAAAATTCTTATTTTCAACCCATTCCATGAGATAAACTCTAGTATTCTTACTTAAGACGTAGGTAATTAAGGCCGCAGAAATAGTAAGGCCTACACGCACAAAGGCATCCATATATCTAATTTCGATTTCGTTCCTAAAGAGAATTTACATGTTGATATCTCTTTATGGACCGGGGTCTGAAAATTTGCAGAGCCTAATTTTCAGGTGGAGATGAATATTGCCTTAAAGAAAAGCCTATGAAATTTATGTCCTGTATGAGTCTTCCAAAATCCTTCAGAAAGCCTGCAACTGAGCAAGGCACCAGATTCACATCTCCTGACACTGAGCCGCACTACCTAATTGATGCATTTCATACTTGTAGGAATGTAGCCAATTTTTAATCTTTGATCTTGGTGTGAACTTACTTGATGTTATAAATGTTGAATTTTTAGTGTATTTTTGTACTGTTACAATTATGAAATTGACTTCTCATATTTATCTTCCTTCAGGAAACTGAGTAACATGATTATTGGAATCGGTTCTTTGAAGCCTGCGATTCTGCAGTGTTTTTTTTCTTTAGGCTGTCTCCAAGCAGTGACACCATGTCTAGGTCTCATCATAACGGCCCTAGTAAAAAAGCAAACCGAACAACCCATCATTAGGTTCATATATCCTTTAGGATTCACTAATATCGCAGTGAGTCAAGCTGCAGTGCTATCGTTTCGGCTGCAGTGTTTTATGGTCTCCCTGACCGAGTGAAGTCACACGGTCATCTGTGCCGAGGTGTGGGGTGAGCAGCATGTGGTCTCCTTGGAAACTGCAAAGTTGTGCGGGAGGCAGGAGTGCATGTCCCAGAAATGGCAGAGAGGAGAAGAGAGTCTGATAGGAGATCTCCAGCTGGAATTTCACTGGAGGAAAGTATGTCTGATAACCTGGCCTGCCAAACCTTTCATCTGACCTGCTACTGTCCCCATCTTTCACCCTTCTAACCTCCTGTTAAAAATACCAACATGTTTCCTTGCTGGACGGACATCCTGCCAGTGATCTTTGGTGTCAAAGGGAGCCGAAACACACAGTGATCCCTGCCGCTACAGCGTGCGGAGTGGGCTGTCACCCTAAAGCAGCACAAGCTGTGCACAGACAATCAGCAGTTTAGCCATCCACTTCAGCGCCTCCTTTCAGAGGGATTGTCTTCTCTGCATTATGTATGATTAAAGATCCTGTGCTTACAGCTAAGGGGTTCCCAGGTGTAACAGTGTGTTAAAATCAACGCCTGCCAACGATTAACTGCCAATGCCAAATATTTTCCCTTCTGTTGTGATAACACCTTAGTATTCTGTAGAAAGGCACTGCCACCTTTGAAAATCAGAGTATGAGTTGTCTCCCATTTCTCTGCTAAAGCTCTCCATTGTCACAGATTCCTTCTATTTAGCTGGTGGTCTGTTTGTTTGTTTGTTTTTTAATTGGTATTACAAGAGCACCTGGGAATCCAAGTTAAGACCTGCAGCCCTGCGGGGACAGGAGCTCCCTGGCCAGGTGCTGTAGAAGGCAGGTCCAGCCCCAGAGAGCTCACAGGCTATGTGCCACAGTGCAGTGATGGATGAATTGGACAAATTGGGCAGATGTGGTTTAGAAAAAACTTACTGCAATGGGATACACAGAGTTAGGCAGAAAGGTCAGCTGGCTGCTTGATTAATAGAAAGTAATGGGAACAATCTGTAAGCACTAAGCACAAGTAAATGATAAGATATGGTTTACCAGAGGATAGGTAATTGGACAGGTTTTTGGCACAAATGGGTGGAGCAGTGTGGGAGAACACATGGCAATGCTTAAGGGAGAAGTTGGCTTGCAGCTTCTCAGACTTGTCTGGGACACAGTAAGCCCAGGAAGTTCCTAAGTTTTTTCCTGCAGAGAAAAAAATTAGCTTTTTTTAAAACCACTGAGATTTAGTTCTACCAATTCCTTTTCAGTGGTGCTCAGAAAAGTTTCTTAACTTTGTTTTTGTTTGGTTTATATTTCCTATGAAATTTACGGTGATCAAAATTTTAAAATGTATCTTTTGGTACAAGTTTTCGGACTTCTTACAAAGCCACATTTTGAAAACCAAACATTGCATTTTTTAAGGGAAAACATTTCACCAAGAAACTTCTTGTTCATTTTCTTTGTCAGGTTTTCACAGGGCAAAATCTGTAAAAAGCGCTAACTATGTTGAATGTTTTGGCTAGCAAAAATTTCCGTGTTTGTTGAAAAGGTATTTTTCCTGAGAAACATTCTGATGAAAATGCTTCAGCCAACTCCTGAAATGAGAAAGAAATATTAAAAGAAATTTGCTGAAGTTTCCTAAAGGGAAACAAGTGTCGATATTAGATAATTAAAAACCAGGGACTCAGCCTTTTCTCAAACAACTGAACAGGGCTTCCTTGAACTCATCTTGACTTTTCAATGCTGTGTCAGACTATGGAGATTAGCGTTGGAAAACACACTGGAGACAGGAGTGAATGCTGCACTGTTTAAGAATGAAAAAATTGCAGACCAAGCCCTTTTTTTTTTCCCCTCAGCTACAGCTCTTGCTTCTGGAGACAGGATATGTCTCAATTACAGGAGTGCCTAGCGGCCGAAGTGCTGGATGGAGGTTCTCTGTGTAACAGGAGGCAGTCACTGCTCTGAAGAGCTTGCAGGCAACAAACAAAACAAAAAGGATGGAAAGAATGAAGAGGTTCAAGGACAGCTTCTGCTGATAGTGATAGGAAATCTGGATATAAACTCAGGCCAGAATATATAGCTGAGATTTTACAGAAAATGTTTGCCTAGAAGACAGTGTAATCTCACTACAGGAGGTGGTAAGGAACACTGAGCATCTAGGTCCAGGAAAGGAGCAGTATGCTGGAAAGAGGAGCTGCAGAAGCATATAAAGAAAAATTATGCTCTTTTTCAGAGGAAAATTTTGGATTGGAATGCAGTTCACTGCCTTAACTATTAAGGAAAGTAACACAGAAAGAGAGTGCTTCTGGGAGATTTCCGTTAGAAATTGCAAAATCTTTTTCCCCCCTTTCTCTGCCCAATGCAATTAAACAGTAATAGGAGTGCGTTGCACAGTTTATGAAGCAATAATCCAGTTCCCAAATGGCTAAACCGGGAGACTGATGGCCAAGTCATTTATCCCAATGAGGAAAATAGATTATTGCTCAGGAAAGCAGCAGGATGGCATTGTTACAATTATTCTGCTGTCTGAGTTTATCAGTTCAAAAATCTAGATACAAATTCTTTCTCTGGGATCAGTTTGTGCTTTCCTTGCTTGCATTGCCAGTCCTGTGCAAGGAGTCCTGCTGACTTTGCCATGATTACCTGTGGAGCAAAGTATAGCTCTCAGTGAATAAGAGTGACAGGACGAGGGTTTCAAGGCTGCAACAAAACATGGTAGCTAGTGAAGTCAGTGCAATTTTGGCCGGGATATGTGGAGACATAACATTATGAAGTAGGAATGTAACAGCTCTCATGTGACTGCACTGGGGATATTGTGCTTAGTTCTAAGCACCTCGTTAACAGAAACGTATTAACAAATTGGACAGGATCCAGAGAAGAGAAAGTCAGTTGGGTATGTTGATTTACGAATTAAGATGGGCCTGAGTGGCTGATGTCCCATCTGAATCCATATTGGAATGCCTCCAGATCTTGCAGATGTTTGTGGGTTCAGGACTTTATGATCCTGAGTCCGTTGGAGTTGGTAGAAAGACTCCCATTGGCTCCACTGATAGCTAGATTTGGGTCTGCTTGAAGAAACCTTGGCCGAACAGTGATTAAGGCTAGGGATATATATATAACTTGGAAAAAGAGTAAATAAAGGGGAATGTGATGTAAGCTTGGAACTATTAGAAGAGTGCGAATGTGAGGACCACCGTCTTGGCTGACATACTGGGAAAATGAACTGGGGACCTTCAGAGTTGGAAGCAAGAGCTTTTTAACATCTTGAGCCAAGATGGCCAGACTGCAGCGTATCCCTCTTCTCCAGATCTGGGAAGAGAGTGGAGTGCAGGGGGCCTTTGCGGACAGTATTACCCAAGTCTGACAGGCATAAGGAACCCTTAGCGTTAATTGATGTCCATTGTTTTAGGAGCAGGGTGATAAATTTAAGAAAAAGAAATGAGTTTTGCAGCCATTAACTGATGAACCAGAGTCACAATACCCCTATACATTTTTTTGCATAAGCTTTTTGAATGAACAGGTTGGACAGCTACTTAGAGAGCAGATTGTTCTTGCTGATCACTTAGTTTTTGGTATCGTAGGACTATGATGTAAGTCCTCCTCTCTCCCTCACGGTACAAGATCAGCCCTTTCTGTGATCCTGAGATTGTGCATTAGGATATGGTCATAATTACCATTTCAGCTAGAGCTGGGTCTGCTGCACAGGTGCTAGTCACTGCCCTGAAGCCATCTCCCTTAAATCTGCTGCTATAGCTGTGTGTTTCCTCCCTAACCCAGTTCTGGTGAAATGGTCTTGACTACTCCCTCTCCACACTATTATGAAAGGTGTAGCTCATCTGGATCATTTTGACAGAGCCAGGTTGGAGAGTGCTAACACCTGCAGCCAAATCTGTCGGATGGTTACCTCTGTTGGGAGGGCTGCAGTAGCAGTCAGACCATTTGCTTAGCTGGAAGGTGAGGAAGTGCTCATGCTACGGGAAGATATGTGCAACGGTGGCCATGCAGGTTATGTCTAATATGACAACAAAGAACTCAGACACTCCAGATCCTGAAAGCAGAGAAGATAAGCAATCCAGACCATGTGGAAAATCAGAAAAAAAATAATTAGAAACCCAACTTGGTCCATGGTGAATAGCAACAAGAAAGCATGCTATCTTGTGGCTGGATTCTCTGTCCAAGAGAGGCTTTCACCTGTCCGGGTGTTCTTGCTATTTCTTTCCAATATGAAGCGTCCTTCTCTAATATGGACACAGTGCTCACACAACAGAATTTTTTTTTCCTGGGAGCACTAACATTGGCTCTTTTCTCTACCCAGTTCTTTCCAGGAATTTCATATCATGGAGATTTCCACCCCTTTTCCAGTTTGGCTGAAGCTGACCAGCAGGTACACAAGTTGTTAGATGGGAAGAATGACAAGCAGAGACATGATGATCTCACAAGCTTTTTTTGCTTAGTGAAATCAGCCAAAAAGATGTTTATTTACGTATTCCCAATGGCATACAAATCTGACTCAGGTGGAGAGCCCACTTGTTCTCAGAACACCAAGAAACTTCAGTGTAATTTAGGTTAAAAGCTCTATTGTTTCAAAATCTGCATGTTTGCTGCCTGCTTGGTTCCATTAGCTTGGCTGCAAAGCAACAGTATAACACAATGTTGATACTGTGAGCCTTGCTTTCAGATCCTTGCTAACATCTGCTTGTTTTATATTCCAAATGCTGCTTACAATATAAAATCATATCTCAAACAAAAGATATTTCTCTACAAATAAGGAACCAATTAATGTCACAAAGTCTAAACCAATATATTAAAAATGAAAAAAAGGAAAGCAAATGTCGTTGAACTTTGAGTAACTGATAGTGCTGCTAATATCCATTGTAAGGCTGTTGGCTCCAGCCAGTGCGTGTTGTGATTGAATTTACTTAGTTCTGTATAAACAGTGGATCAGACAGGGCTTTTCTGATCATTTTTTTCAAAAGTACAAATGTGATGCTGGAAAGCCCCAACGGATGTTGTTTCATGTCAGTGACATAAGATGGGGCTAAAATCTTTCCAAACTTAGTACTGTAGGTGCCTTAGCAGACTTAGTAATATCACAGCAGGGAACAGCAACGTCACATCTGGAACATTATAAAATTGGCAATGCTGAAAAGGCATTAGTAAACATTATTAAGAATTCCTTGCAGGCAATTAGACTGCAACAATATCTTTGGAGAAAGTTTTTTTTTCCTTTTGCATCTTTATTTCTATCTTGCTAATGAGAGACTAATGAGCCACAGACTTGTTACCTAGGAGGAATATCTCACCAAAGCTCTAGTGAACTTAAAACCAGTATTTATAGACTGATGACTGTTCACATTCATTATACGTTTTAAATGAGGAGGGACTACAGTTAAAAAAAAAAGGAAACAAGTTGTTCCTTGCTAAGAGGCTTCTGAAACTCTAAATGTCAAAACTTTCCTAATGTTGAGGTTAGAGCCTTCCACGTTTCCCACCATTTAAGGCTGAGCACAGCTATGTGTAATTTTTGTGCGTTTCTGTTTTGCTGTTACCAAAATATTAGTCTTCTCTGACCATTGCAAAACCTACTTGTTGGTTTCAATGATTTCAAGAGTTTTTTGTTTTGGTTTTTTTGCTTCCTTAGGAAACCAGGCTAGGAAGCAAAACCTGTATGGACCCACTGTCTATGTAGGTGTACATTGGCATACTGTCTGTTTCAATCACCCACTGTTTACAGTTTTTTGTGAACACAGTGTCTCTGTCTTTTTCCTGGCTTCCTAATCTTAACTATCTGAAAGGCTGCTGATAAGACATTGGAGAATCTCAAGCAGAGCACTTACAGTTCCAGGCACAGGGAAATCACTCAGAGCTTATCAGCAGCTCTGATCCAAGTCTAATGATTAGGGCACACGGATGGGACTTGGGAGCCATGGCTGAAATGAGTTGCTCTGCTACAATGTTCCTACGTGTCCTTGAGCAAGCCATGCATGGATAGCTTTTTAAAAAACTCTCTCTCACAGGCGGGAGACTTAAATCCATCCTAAGACATCAGGCTGGGTAGCCCATGGACTGAGACAAACATCTCTAGGATGTGCCCCTTAGGAGCACTGAACACAGAAACCTTTGCAACTGGATCCCATTCAGTACTTGAGCAAGCACTTAATGTCAAATGAGGGGAATTTAGTCTCCAAAGAGTACAGTCACCCAAAATAAAGCATGTGTGACCACACTGTAAGTCTGCTTGCACCTTCCTCTCCTCTTGCCACCCCAGAAGATCTTCATGTGTTCAAGGCATGGTGGCAAAAGCATCTTCACAGAGTCTTTGCTCACAGAGATGGGGAGTGTGACAAACCCTTCTTGATTTAGAAACAGCTGTTTTGACATCATTCCCCTTGTGAGGATGCACAAAAGGTTTTGGTTTTGTTCCAGAACAAGTTAGGAAACCTTAAATGTTGCCACAGAATAGTTCTTGGGCTGCTCGCTTTCTCTTGAATTTTCCAGGGTTACTTTCTCTTGGGATGTCTGGTTAACTTGTTTAAGTTGCCGGTTCCTCTGGCATTTTGGATCTTTCACCTTGACCCTCTTATCCTTGGCTTCTCCCTTTTCCCAGTCTGTATCCCACATACTTATTTGCTTTATCTGGTTCATTACAGAAGCCATTGTGTTCACTGGAAGCTGACGTCTGGGACTTGGCACCCGATACAGGGCTAACAAAAGACCATAATCCAGGCTTTTGAACCGTTCATCCACACAGTTCTACGTCAGCTGTGCAGGGGTGTAAACCTGTGATTACCAAGCACAGGGTGGCTATCCCACCTGTTCCATCATTTCTCCACCTTATGTGCACTCACTCTAAGGACTGTAAGCAATTACTCTGCTAGGTACTAAATACGATATGCAGCACGTGGTAGTGTAAAATTATGGAATTTGGGGGTTTTAATGAGCTCAGGTGCAATACAAAAGAACTTTTTTTTTTTCCCCTGTCCATAAAATTATATGGCTCGGAATCAGGGGTTTATACAGCCCTGGACAAAGCCATTTTATTTAAAGGGTGGGTGTGGGGGGGAATACAACAACAACAACACCCTAGCCCAGCACAATTATATGCAGATTTGTTCATAAATCTGGGCTGGAGCAGATGTGCTGCACATGTTGAAAATCCAGAGCATGTTGCTGGAAGTTAAAACATAAACATGAACCTGTTTCCAAAGAGGAAAATCTGCTCACAGCGAGGAGCTGACCCCGTGCTTTAAACAAAGATCAAGTCCATTCTGCCTGTTGTGCCTTTGCCATGTGTTTACTTTCCTTGCTTGGTGCCTAGGGTAGCTTAAGGAATAGCCAGGAGAAAAGAAGCAATTTACCTAGGTCAGAAAAGAGCCAGTGGCACTCTGGGTGTAAGGAAACAAGATGTAGGATGTGACCCAACTCATCTGGCTATCAAGGGTCCTATTAGACTGGGTCAGCAGTATCATCCCAGAACTCTCATCTGTATTTTTAGATGCTTGAAGTCTTTTGCCCTGTAGCTAAATCTTGTAGAAAAACATAACTGCACTTCACAGTGGGTAAGACTGTAAGAAATAGTCTGCTTTAAACACAAACCTGCTCTCTGTAGGAAGTTGGAAGTGAAGTTCCTGTAGCCGTCTGTGTGATTAAATTCCTTTGGAGGGTATGCTCTTGAAGACTCTGCACCCTGACTGAGTGCCACCATACTTGCTCTTCTTAATGGTGGTAAGCTGAAATGCTGGCAGCCCCTCCTATCCAAGGCTGTGAGCTTCCAGATTTCAGCGCGATCTGATGCATCTCTGATATGTGTGGTACGATGCAATGCATTTTTCTCTTTTCTTGGCTTTTTATTTTGTCAGAAAGGGGTGTGGGTTGCTCAAGGGATGCTGAGAATGTGCTTTCTTCCTGACCCTTGAAAAAGATTAGCCCTCCATGTAAGGAGTAAAGGTGACTTTCTGGTTAATATGAGGCTGTTTACATCCCATCTGCTCCCACTGGATGTTTAGATGAAGAAAGGAGTTCATTCTCCATCACCAGGCATCATGATGCTATGACCTACATGAATACAGAGGTTCCAGCTCGCTCTCTTCTTCTGGAGGAAAAGCGGTGGTGGATGTGGTCGTTTGTGTGCATGTGCATGTGTTCTCTTAACTCTCCATGGAAGATGCTGGATTAAGGCATGATCCCACTGCCTACAGGCTGGGCTACTGGTGATGTTAAGAACTTTGGTCTCTAGGACTCATGTACGCATTCGTGCCACTGTTTGCACTGGCAGTAAGCTGCAATACCCTGCTTATGGGAGGAGGATATTTGTCTGGAGGTTTCAGAGCTTGAGAAACCTGCACCTCTCTGGTAAACTGCTCACATTTTATTTTTCTTTAAATCAAAGAGCTATGAAAGGGAATGACTGTTAAAAATAGTCAGATTGACGTAGATGTGGATTATGTCAGAAAGGGAATGAGCAGTTTATGCTGAGAACAGTCACAAATAAAACATAGCTCTTTGGTTAGTTGAAGGTAAGAGAGACCTGTATCTGGATCAGCCCTCTACTTATTGCCACCTTTCCTGCCCAACGTCTGTCTTCTTTGCCACCTGTACAGCCAGGGATCGGGCTGCCCCACCAGAGGTGTTATGAACATTAAGCCTGCCAAGGGCAGTGAGGTACCTCCATGCTTTGTTGAACAGGGTTGAACAGGTATCATGGTGACTAATTGAAAATGGGGTTTCATTTGAGAAACACTCACATGTACAAATGCCATTAGCTAATCAGCTTTCCAAGGGGTTTTACAGTTTTGAAGCCCAAAGGCTCCTACCACTGACAATAGACAGCTGAGGCACCGCACAGACGAAACTAAAAGGCCTGTCAGTGCTGACATGTTCACCTTAAACTGGAAAATTTTAAATGATCCCAGTGGCCCAACTGTTTGTCCTTCCACCTGACTACCATTCAATCCATTGCCCGCAAATATGGTAAGAGGAAGAAAAGATGCATTATTATTAATAAATGAATGGAGCTGTTTGCTATTTATTATTTAAGCCCTCAATACTGGCAGGCTTTAGTGATACATGAAATACAGGCAAGTAATTTATTTATTACGGAAAATAATGATTTTTTCCCCCCATTCTGGAGCCCTCTCTGACCCAAAACAGCAGGGGGTTTATCAAATACAAATACGATGACTTGTAATTTTAGAGTCTTTCAGAGCACTGTAACTGACAACCTTTTTAACATAAGTACATTGCACAAATAATTTATAGAAGTATTCTGGGAATATTTTAGGGTGTTTTATTACTACTTCTGAAAGCTATGGCATGTTATTGATTTTGGTGTATTAATATAACCTAAAAGTGAGGGCACATGCTTGCCTCCTAATCCAAATCAGCTTTGATAGCAACCCATATATTTTACTGAAAGGAGCCTTGAACTAACGGCAGAGGTTAACAATTACACATCATAGCCAAAAGTTTAAGATAATGAATTTTGCTCATTACACACTGTCCAGCTCCAGCCACAGGAAGTTCCCCACTACTCCCTCCTCGATGTCTCATCCAAATTTCTCTAGTAGCTATTTGTCAGAATTTTGAAGCCTTATTCTTGCATTTGTGTTATACAATTTACATTGTATTCATGAAGGCTTCCACTGAGGAAGTGTAATCATCATTACTGTTTTCTGTATGCCATAAAAATAGTGTATTTCTCTTAAAATGGGATTGCTTGCTTGCTTTATATTTTTTCATGTATATGTGTGTGTGTGTGTGTATACACAGGCATAGGTATATATAACAATAGCTGTGATATATACATTACTGGATGTGGGTATTTCTCTATTTTGTTCTTTGCTGTTCCTGGAGTACTGCTCCTGGGCACTACAGAGATGTTCAGTTCCTCCGTCTGCTTCTCTCCATCTGTCCAAAGGGTCCAGAGCAGCTTCAGTGCAGCATGTCGGGAAGATTGGTGCCTCTAGCCCTTGCTTTCCAGTGACCTGTGTACCTGTCTGTTTAATGCTTCAGTGAAACTGGACCAATTCACCTGGCTGATGAAACCTGTCCAATGGTATCAATGCCTAATCATCGCCATTGTGGTGTGTCAGCCAGATGACTCATTAGAAGACTCTCCAAACCGCACCACCAAATGTATGCTCCTTTTTTTTCTCTTCCAGAGTTTTCTCAGTAATCTTCTCTGCTGACAATTAGTTTCACCGTGGTTAATTCCGTTTTGGAGGACTTTTTATCCCACATTTAGTTCTTGGCTTGAAAAAAGAATGGTGGACAGTTTTTAAACGCCTTGACATAGCTACTCTGTGAACTATGGTTCCTCTCTAGCTGCACTTTCTTATAAGCACACAGATTGTTTAATTGCCATTATCTTCCTCCCCTTCCAACAAACAATGGTTCTTTTATCTCATCTTTATGTTTTCCTGATCACTCAGTGGTGCCATCAGTGATGGCTTGGCTGTGGGAACTCCAGCCTGTCGAGTGGGCAGAACCTTTTGGGACAGCTCTGCAGCGTTGAGGGCCATTAATGAGGAACAGACAGGCAGCTTCAACAGCAGAGTGAGGGAGAAAAGTGAGGGGAGCTGGTAGAAAAAATCCCTCCAGATTTGTACCCTGCTTCAAACTTTCAGGGAAATCCATGGCTGGGGCAGTTGGAGACTTGTGCTGCACTTCACCATCTCTGGCCCCTTGTTGCCCTCCTTTGCTGCTGTCAGCATGGATATAACAGCATCATGATGCTATCACTGCTGCTGCTCAGATTAGGAGGGGAAGGCATGGGGTGCTCACTGGAAAAGACTCATCAGTCTTGAGGTGCTGTTGTCCTCAAAGCCAGAAAGACTCTTGCTTACCTTTACGCCACGATTTCTGTTTAAAAAGCCTATGCATGGGGAAGTGTGTGAGGTGGACTGAGAAGTATGCATTAAAATAGCATAAAATATGGACTCTTTTTTTAATTTGGGGTAAGGAATTCAATCAAAATAACTCTGGAGGGGGAAAAAGCATACAGATCTTGAGGATCAGGGAATAGGCCATCTGGCTGAACATGCTGCCTGTTAAAATCTACCTTAATCCCCACTTCCTGCTTTTTTGCCATATGCTTTGCTGTGTGAAAAGTCAGGTACAAAGCGGTGCCCTTAAAAGAAAAGTTTCATTCCTGGTCACCTAAAAAGGTGACTCCTAATTAAATCCAAAAGAGGGATTTTATATTCATCATAGTTGATTTACTCACATCTTTATTTTCCAATAAAATGTGCTTGCTCCTCCTGTCCTTGTGGCATGACTGATGTCACTTCCCACCCAAGAAGTTTCTGGAGGAAGGACTTTCTCTTCCCCTTTTTTACACAATTTAAAATTTGCTTTACTGTTTCTGGTGGTAAAACTCCAGCACCATTTGTGTCCTGGTGTAGTTAATGTCCTCATTCTCAAAGGAGGAACACCAAGGGCCTTGGTCTGAAATAGAAGTTATACCCTGTACGCCTGCTTCCTCTGCAGTCAACATTTAATGATTTGTAAATAGTAATAATATACTGGCAAAGGAGAGAAGATGCTTAAATGCAGTGCTAAGCAATTGCAAATGTAAATTAGTTCTTGGGCCTGTCGCAGGCAGGGTTTTATTGGTACAGGTTTTGGAACATACTGGGCAGGACTTGATACTGAGGAGCATTTCTTAAACTTTGTGATTTTCAAGCGTCATAAACTTTTTAAGCTTTCAAAGCAAATCATCAAGCCCTGGCTAATTCACTGGTCTTCCTGCAAGTTGGTCGAGACTTTTAATATGGCTTTGGTGCTGGAACATGTTTCTCACATTGTCACAGAGTTAGACCAAGACAGGGGCCCTTTGGAAAGGGCCGTCAAACCCTCTAAAAGCTAATGGGAACCAGGGAACTTGAAAATCCGTGAATAAGCTCAACCTTTCATACACTGCATCCCTGCATAGGATAGTCCAGAACAGTGGTGGGACAAGCAGGCAGTTTGCCCCAGGTCCCTTGTTTAGTGGGATGTAGACAGGCCCACTACAGTATCGTATTTCCTAATGTGCGGTAGACTGCATGAATTACAGCACTCCTTTCCTCCAGGTGCACATGATACAGAGAGCTCCTGTTGTTGTTTTGGGTTCTTTATTTTTAGGTTCAGTAGATTTTATTGGGTTATTTTCCTACCCTGTGAACACAGCACCAGGTAGTCGATAACAATTGCTCCATTAAAAAGCAAAAATAAAATCTTCAGTGTTAGCTGCACACACTAGAAATAAAAAAAAGGAAGGGGGAAAGATGAAGGGAAAAACAGATGCCAAATATTGTTTTACATGTCACGGAGGCTGCTGTTCTATAGACTCATGTCTTCGAATAAGTGCAAGTAAAATGTTACAGAAAAGGTGCGTTGTATCGCATTCTTCTGTTCTTTGATATTATCACCTCTGAAAATCAAAATGCTTATTTAACAGCTGCATTATCTTAAATTAACTTTTGGCTACCAACATGAGAACATTTTGGCCCAGACAAAACTATCCTGAGGTTACAAAAAAATCAATAGGAGGGCCAGGAATAGAAGACGGATAGGCCTTCCGTCCTCCTTTTAGCTATCAGCTCCTTCAGCTTGAAATCATGTTGTGCCCAAACCCATAGCCAAGTGAACACTGGGATTTTACTCTGATGAGCTCTGATTCCTCCTCTCCCATTGCCTGGAAGTACTCGACTGGTGTTCAGTGCCTCCCCAAGCTAGACCGTCCCTTAACGCTGCTACTTCCACTGTCTCCACAAAAAGCAAAAAAACCCAAATGCCCACGTCTTCTGCTCTTAAGCGTTCAGCTCCAAGCATCAGTCGCAACTGTTTTGTGTTCCCTGCTTGCTTCTGCCATTGAAGCTTTATTTAGGCTTGATAGTGAGTGAAACAGTCAGGTGTAAGATTTTAGGTCTCTGCTCAGACGAATCGTGCATGGTACATGCCGAGCAGCCCGAGTGTTTACAACAGCCTGTGACAGAACGTGTTACTCGTTGCGACTTGAGGCACTGCCGTAGAAATATGGCACATTGCACAGAAATTGCTTTTGCAGCAAGCTGAAAGTCGTGTTATTAGGGTTTGCTATTGGATTAACCCGCCGACATGCAATCCAACCCGATAGCAGCAGCAAGGATTTATTACCGGCCGTGACTTTCAGTCACATCAGAGCTCACAACGAAATCGCGGGATGTGTGGGTGCGTGTGGTTTTGTGCCTGGGTGTTTGTGCGTGTGTGTGCACGATTGCTGTGAGGGACAGAGAGAGCGGTGGAGCTGTACGGGAGCTGGGAGCGAGTTCCCGTGGTGCGGCACCGCATGCGGAGCCCTTTGCAGTGTGTCATGTCCTGTGCTTGGGGTTAAAATCTCCTCCTGTGGTGCTTAGCCTGCAAATATTTGTGTCACTGGAAGGCACTTGGGGATGAAGGAACGGTGCAATTTGTGTCTCAGTTACATGTGTCTCAGATGGAGCCCGCTGAGGTTACGGAGTAACTGGGGGTTGTGGTAGGTCCCAAAGTCTTTGCCGTTTAGTTCACCAGCTCTATGAATATTCAGATTACATCCTCTCTGCTGATGCTGCCACCCAGAGTGCCAATTTGTTTCAAAGCTGTTAGTGTTTTGGGGGAGATATGAACACCTGTCCAGGGGGAATTGGACCGAGATATCACCTGTTCAGTTTGCATATAGTCCGGCAAACTGCCGACAGATGGCACTGATTTTCAGCCACAGTTTGCCGACTGTTACCGATTTCTTACCTGAGGCTAAAGCACCAAAAAGCTCCGTCCTTCATTGCCAACCAGGATCAGCTGTAATTTACCTCTTTTAGCCATGCAAATAGTTTAGAAAAAAGCAAAATATTTCTACTTTTCCTTGCAGCTGTTTGACCAATGTCCTGTTCCCCCTTCACTCCAATTCCATGAAATACAAATAGTCATTTTGACAAGAAATGTCAGTTTTTCTCAATTACCAGCCTGTGGGTAACCAGGTCACCATTGTACCTGGCAATAATAAGCAAGTTTTAATGTAAAAAAGAAAAGCCAACCAATGAGGTAATTAACAGTTTTTAAATGATAATGACTATGCACTTGCATGCTTGATGGCTTCAATGTAATTAAAAACTTTTAATATGTACCTGTTTGTGACCTGTAAAACAATTAAGAGGTTCTGAGGGTTCGAGCTTTTCTTTCTTTCTTCTTTTTTTATACATTCAGTTTTTCTGTCTTTGAGCCCTCTGATCTGAAAGCAGTACAATTATATATGAGACTTAGAAATAGATCTGACTCTATGCAAATTCTTTGGAGGAGATAAAGAATTGCAGCCTACACACCAGTGACCATTGCTACCTGAGCTTTCCTCAGTGGGGCAAAGAGTATTTGTTTTGGATTAAATCACAGAGAGTTAAGAGACGCTGTAGTTTTAATCTTTGATTTAGCAGAAGATTTAGGCTGCTGCCAGAACAGGACTTCAATACTTTAAATCTGAGCATGGGTTCAAGTTAAGCATGTGCTTAAAATATTGCTGAATCAGCTGGGAGCATCTAAAAGGCTGCCCTTTCTTAAACTTTAAATCCACAAAAGGAATAGTCTTCATTTAAGTAACGTGTACCTTGTTGAGATTCTATCCTGAGTGCCTCTATCTAACAGCATTGGGGGATCAATAACTCCCTATTTCTTCAGAATATTTTTTTCCTGTACTTAAGACTGCGCTTGTTGCTACAAGAGTCTTTTTCCTCCTTCTTTAGATGTCCCTCCCCAACTGGTAATTTATTATTATTTTAAATCAGTACACACATAAACATTGCTATTTTAATTAGGGAGAAGCAAACAGAAGTCACAGGCTATAAGGCACTGTGAGTATGCTTGCTACTCTCACATTTTAATTATTTATTGGAGTAAATAAAATCAAATATTTTCATAGCGATCCAGTACAGGATTTGAAGTAATTACTCTGTCAAATTCATCAAAAATTCTCTCATCAAAATAAAAACCTTGATGTCATTGAATAATTTATAATACAAATACACAGAAATTGTAAAGTAGTATAAATAGAAAACTGCAGGGTAAGTGAACATGAATTAGTTAAGGGTTATGTTTCTGAAAGAGCCTGTCAGAAGCTGTATAAATTTTTAATAAGTGTTTTTGAGGCCTAATTTTCAGTGTATAGTATATACCAACAACTACAGGAAACAACCCGAATATGGTGATTTAGAAACACAGCTGTTTATGATAGAGGCCAGATTGTGACTCCTCTTCCTGGGCCTTTCTCTCATACAATTTGAACTAATGATGTTTGCCACTGAATGCCTATGGCTTAACATGAATCATCTGCCTAAATAGCAAATACATTAAGTAAACCTAATCTCTGTTATTATCTATGAATACCAAATGCTGGGACAATATCTAGCCTATTAAAACCCCAACTGTTCGGTGAGGCATCCGTACGCCGATGACTTAACACCAGCTTGCCTGTGCTCAGTCTTTGATAGGATTTCTGGTGTGACTGAGGATCTTTCCTCCTTGTGCAGGAGCTGGAAGGGGCTGTTGGTCTTCCCTGGCACCCACAGGGCCTGATCCTGCAAGCTGCTGTCTCCCCACCAAGTGCAAAAGGATCTGGAAGCTCTCAGCACCTTGCAGGTTGATGGTAATTTTTGCATTTGATCCTGTAATGTCAAAGGTGACTCTCCATGTTACTAGTAACCAAGGATGGTTGTTGTCAGAGGCAAAATCTCTGATCTCAAGTCCCCTGTTCTTCTTTTTCTACTTCTTACTGAGTTCTGGATCAAAATTATCTGCTAAAAGGCCTCCCATAAAACAAATCAGCAACAGATCTGGTCCTTCCCACACTAAAGCCATTGTTTTCAGTGGATCTGAGATGGATACAAATATCAACAGCCTTTTTAAAAAACTACCACTGCCAACTCATGGTAGACTCAAAAAATAAATCTTCCTCCTTCCCGGCCAAATGAAACCTGAGATTTATGGTGGGATCTGGATCTAAGGCAGCAAAGGAAACCTGCTGCAGCTCCGCTGATGCCGAGGGAGTTCTGGATGCAGCAGTGTAAGGCTGAGGTAATGCCGCTGGAGTCTGGATTTGTTCTGACTTAATCCCATCGTAATGAAGCCTGGAAGTCTTTTTTCACTTCCTTGTTATAAAAGGTCATTAGGCAAATTCTGCTTCTATTCCTAAAAGTAGTTCTAGGAGTTAAAGAAAATAGATTTGGTGCCATTTGCTGTTTATTCTCTTTTAAGAGGGATCATTTAAAGGAGGTTTTTTCCTTGGCTTTCTTGTAGCACATTGCCATTTTGGTAGACATGTCAGTTCAGATCATATCTGGCTAAAACTTTGTTTTTTTGAGAGCCAGTAAGAAGCACACACTCTTTTGATCGATACGCGTTACAGAAATAGACATAGGTAATGATTTTCAGACAGCTAAGCCAAGGAAGCTTTATCAGATGTAGAATATGCTATCTCATTTCATGCATGCATCTACCTCTGGCAAGGTTCTTTCTATTTCTGGGACCTAAAGGGCCTCAGCAAGGTAGTTCTGCTTGTAAATCTCTGCTACATCAGAAAGGTCAATATACAAGATGCATAGCAGGCACAGAATGACAGGAAGTGGGAGCAGGATTGGAACAAGTTAAAAATTGCAATCCTTCTCTGCTAGAAAATGAAAAGCCATGTACGGAACTCATGGGAAAGGTTAGGAAGTACGCAGGAAGCTTTGGAAAGCTTTGGCTTACACAAACTTAATGTAGCCTAAATTTTGCATTGATTCTCCGTACAAGGTGAAAAACACCCAGCTTGAATATAGTACAAGACAAATCTATTGACTGCAGAGTAGACATAGGAATTTATTGCTGTACTGTTTCTCTTCCCATTCATCAGCCAAGATTTTCTTAACTGGCTGCATTAGCAGTGCCACCAAGCATTTTGTGGAGGTTTTCAGTGACTCAGGGATTTAGTCCTCAGTGTAATTACTGCCTAACCCTGTGTTCCCCATTCTGGATGATGTGGGGAACATTTGCGTAGTACTCCAAAGGTTACATTGCTTTACATCAGATTGATGGCAAACAAGTTTTTAATGACTATTTAATTAAACAGAAACCATTTGATCATTTTATACTTAAATTTTACCTATAATAAAGCTTCCTCTTATAAATCTAGGCTACCAAAGTCTGCATGGAGCACAGAGATGAAGGCTTCCATGTATTAGTTATTCACTGGGTCCTTCCTTTCTCTCTGTTTAATAATTGATAGGCACAATCGTTCCTCCTACTTCTTCACTGTAGTCAATAGTGTGTCATCCTCTGCTGTCATCTCAGGTCACCTTCCTGAACTGCTTAGGTTTAGGAGTCAAGTCTGGTATAGGGCAAGTTAAAACTTTTGATAGTAGAAAGAGATATTCATTTAATATGTTGGTTGCTAATCATTATCAACCCATTTTAAAATGAGAAAGTAGCTTGTATAGGGAATCGCTTAATTTCCCTAAGCACATTTGGGTCTCACTTGCTTTAAAGACGTGCTCTTAGCTTGATTTTTCTCTTTGGGTTTGGGGTCTTTAACATTTCCTCTTCTGTTGCTTGTGGTTTCATTGTAACATTATTCTTACCGCTTTTCCTCTTCCATCTATTTCACTTTCTACTCCACAAGGATATTGTAGTTTTTTTGGACGTCAAATGGAACGACAAAGGGAAAAAATCCCCGCAATTCTTTTTTCAAACTATGAATAGTTTTCCTTTAAAAAAAAAGTTCTGGTTCATCTGCAGCCAAGTTTATTGGAAATGACAGCTCAAAAGTTCAGTGTGTGAGTGAAGTTCCTAGAGATCAGAAGCCCTCTGCTGTTTCTACTGTTTCCAGGCCTCAATACAAGGGCACCTTTTGGAAGTTTCAAGGTCAGCTGTAGGTCTATTATTATGTTGAATGGAAAGGAAATAATTTTGCACTTGTATCCAACTTCTTGTCATCTTTCTCCTTACCCTACTTGGCTTCTTTGTAGTACTTGAAGGCCTCAGCTCCATCTCTTTTGGCCATTGTAAATGGTTTGATTGGTGTTGGCCATGTTATCCCTTCTTTCCTCTTTATAAAAAGCAAATGATCATGTTGCATTGAAGAAACCATTATTGCCATCAAACAATCTGCCTAAATTTTCACCTTCTCTGAAAGTTTCAACTCCTCATCAACATTTCAGAAGCAAGTAACTGTGTTGGTTTTCAGTAACTCTGAGGAATCCTACCAGTTCTGATC
Source organism: Balaeniceps rex (assembly GCA_013401315.1). NCBI lineage: Eukaryota > Metazoa > Chordata > Aves > Pelecaniformes > Balaenicipitidae > Balaeniceps > Balaeniceps rex. The sequence goes on from VYZW01050202.1 coordinate 30,789, forward strand.
CGCACTTTGGATAAGTCATAGCACAGAGACCACTTTGGACAAAGGATGCACTGGTCTTTTCCTTTTATTTTTTCCTCTTTGCTGCTTCTGGCTTTTTTTTGAAACATTTGTTCAACCCCCTGAAGTGAAGGCAGAGACATGAATCCGTACAAAGTTCCATTAACCAACCGTCTCTCCTAACTGGCAACATGGAGCACTCTAGGATCAAAATTGTGTATGTTATGCCCAGAATCGTAGCTTTGCCTTTCTATGAAGGACTCAGGCTGCTGTGTTGGAATCAAGCATTTGCAGGAAGCCTACCCACAGATATTTCTTCTCAAACATTGCTATAGTTGGTACATTAGTCTGGCTCAGCCCTGTCTGACTGTCTGAAACACAACACCCATTCAGCAACCTGCTCCTTGCCCTACCTCCCTTTTTCTGATTCACAGCAAAGATAAACAGGACACCAGGATATGTCCCTCTGAGTTACTATTTCTGCCATTGACTGGTTTTAAACCAGGGCTCAGGATTTAAAAAGTAAGTGTTTTTATCCCCTAAAGAACCTCCTGTGTTTTGCTTGGCACACAGAGTTAGTAGCAGTTTCTTAACCACTTGGTTTTGCATATGGTCACTGGGGCTGAATGTGGGACCACAGAGCACCTTCAGCTCTTAGCTCTGATTATTTCCTTGGCTTTCATGGAATTACTCCTAACTGACACCAGTGTAACATGGATAAGGACTAGAGCCATCTCTTCTCCCACGAACACAGGAATGATTCTCTCTTCAGAGCCTACACGGTGCTTTTTGTGTATTATACCTAAAGTGCAGTATACATTTGTCTGAAAACTAAAGGCTAAAGGCACACTTCAAGTCTGAGGAGTTTTAATTACAGGTCAAAAGGAGAAACAGAGGAAAGAATAAATATGTAGAGAAGAAACTGTGTGAGGGACTTGGCTGGCAATAGCAATCATCTTAAGTAAAATGATGGGAAGTGCCTTCAAGCAGGTTAAGTTGTACAGGCTTATGACTACCTACCGCTTTTATGCTGCAAGAAAGAGTGGTAACATCTGATCTCAGGGACCGCAGTGTCATATGGAGACTACTATTCAGAGAAATATGAGAAGGCTCTATAATGTTCCTAGGAGAAAAGAAATAATAGCACAAGCTCAAACTGGTGGGCAAGCTTACTGCCTACTTCTGACCTGCCCAGAGTGGTTTGGCAGGTGTGAGGAAGTCACATTAGCTCCCAGCTACATATCAAGTGGATTTTCAAAGAGCTTTTGATGATTTATAAAACAGAACGTGGTTTAGGGTTTGAGTATTTATCTGAGCAGCTGTCTCCCTCTGTATGGGCCTAAGCACTGTTTGACATCATCTAAAGCTGTTTTATTGGTCGTTCCAAAACAAACAAAACACAAATAGGCTTAACACCTTTGGAAGGCAACTGCTTAGTTATTGTGTGGAATTCATTTTGGGCTGGGGATCTGTAAAGCTGAGTCAATATGCTGATTTGAATCTAAGCTACAAGTTTACCTTTTAACCTGCACTGGTTCCTTCTTCTAATAGAGCTTTTTTTCGAACCACATATTATTGTGCCCTTATTGTCAACTGTCCTGCATGCATTTGCATGACAAATACCATGGGCTCTTGCTTTGAGTTGACACTACCTAGAAAAGGGTTGGAAATAAAACCTACACTTCTGTCCCCACTCTTCTTGCTTTACGAGGGATGCTCTTGGGCTGCTAACTTGAAGATCTGGAGCTCTTTCACATCCTCAGCACCCTCTGCCTTTGGTGGAAGGACTGACCATTGGGCAGCTACATCGTTTTCCCTTGAGGAATCCAGGAGGTTTGTACTGAGCAGTTGCTCCTCTCCAAGTCCTCCTTGTCTCTTGGGCAGCTGCTGCTGAAGTGCTGCTAGGTGCTTTACTGATGATACCAGGGGCTCTGATGTCTTCAGCTTATCAATAACCTCCATTAAGCTGCCATTGCTTTTAGAACAGCCTGTGCAATGACTGAGAGGACTGACTCAATGATGAAGGTTATCTGGCTGAAGGTCTGCTCAGGTCAGACAGATAATACTTACAGGAAGGAGGAAATGTCTGGTGAACTGGAAACAAAGGGCAGCAAGGGGAGTTGAATCCTTCCTTCCTATTTGCTACTTTCATGATGTTAAATCTGGTGACATGAAGTACCACAATTTCCTTTCCTAGGGTCTTCTTAGGTAGCATTTTATATCTGGGCTTACAGGCACAGTGTCAACACATTCTTATGAAATATGGTCACTGCTTGTATTTTGGAGTGGGTATGGTCCTTGAAGGGTTTAAACTTAGGCTAAAAAATCCCAGACTTTCCAGACCTAAATCTTCATCTAGAAAGTCAGCTTCATGTTTAGAAGGTGCTTGTTCATTTTGCTGTTTTAATTTACTTGGTTTTCCTTGTGGCGTGCCCTGAGACTTCATGTTATCATGCTTTGAGCTGGCAGCTGGACAGGAAGGGCATTGTGAGAGTTCCTCAGTGTCTTCATTCTCCTCTATTTCCCTCTGTTTCCCTCGTAAGTATCATAAGTGCCCTTGTATTTCTTTAGCACTCTGGGAAAATAAGGTAGAGCAATATGCTGGTGTAATTTCCTTAGAAAAGAAGTGAACTGCCTGGGCTCCTTGGGCCAAAATTCAAGGAAGAGAATAAAGATTCTGGGTGCTTACCTTGAAATACCTTTAATAGCTGAAATACTGGGAGCTAAACCTGGGCCAGAGCTGTGTGACTCTCAGCAAAAACCAGCCATCTGAAAAATCGGGCTCTGGAAACTGAGTGCGCCATAAAAGGGAAACATCCTCAAACTTTCTGAAAGTCTCTGGCGGCATCACGTTATAGAAACAAGGACCTGTTGTCTAGGTGAGGTCCTTGTGTGACCTCCACTGCTGGGTCATCTCAGTACCTTAAGATCTTTTATACTTTTTATGTTCATGGGGCCAGATTTACACAACAGAATATATCTGATTAAAATCAGGAGAATATAACTGATTCCCTGACTAAAATGGTCTCCATGCAGTCTTTACTTGCATTTCTTCTAAAGTCACTTTTGCTGGAATTTTGCAAAATGCAACCAGAACCCCCAAAACAGAGCACAAACACATACACCAGAATAGATATGTGACCCCCTTCACCTTGTGTTCCCACATGGCAGCACTTACAGTTGCCACACTGCCACTGCATTGGCTCTTATAAATGATTCTGCCACCCCACACTGTGATTAAGTATTGCTGTTATAAACCAGGTACCTCTCATGTTAATAACAACATCTGTTAACTAACAAATTGCTCATTAACCAAGAGTAGCAGTGGATTTCACCTGATTACAGCTCTGCAGGTCTTTTACGAAAGAGCTATCAACAAAATGTTGTGCCTTTTTTATTCTTTAAAGATTCAAAGCAATTTTCTTTTTAGTATTGAGTTTCTTAAAGCAGTGGTTATCCCATACACTTCAGTATTATGTAGAAGCACTGTAAGATGATATTTAAAAAGAACAGGTACTTTCCCTTACTATTTTACAGAATAAAATGTCTTTTCTATATGCCATTGTTGAATGGATTCCTGAACAATGCACCAAAACTTAGCTATAAACACACTACTGTCATATAATAGACCCTATACTTTACAATACCTACAGGGAATCACTTTTTAAAGTCTATAACATACAGTAGTCTTTTTATATGAGTAACTGAATCATATAAAAATAAAAATTGATAAAAAATAGTAATAAATCTGGATTTTATATCATGCACTGAGCAAAGTCTAAATTAAACTACTGTATTAAACCTTCTATGAAGTAGACCTAATTAATTAAAAACACCAGGGTTAAGCAATTTAGCCATCAATCTCTTAGCTTAAGTGGGGGATGAGGTACATATGGTAGCTCACTGAGGAAGAAAAATGAAAGACCTGTTCTCTCCAGACTCACATTGACATGATCTAGGGGAGGTTAAATATAAGCTGCTATTCCCAGGGAGACTTCTCCTACAGTTCCTCCAGCAAGATGACTTTCCCAAAGCCCTCGGCATGTTGGAGTCTGTCACTTATCTCCTGCTTCCAGAACAGTGAGTGGAACAAAGCAGGCTCGCAATGTCTTTCTGAAGGAGTCAGCTGTTGATTGAAATGGCAGCGGTGCCATGGCAGAGGGATTTCTCTGCAAGTTCAGACTAGCCAGTTACATCGCTGATGCAATGGAGTTTGCCAACACCCCCAGGAAGGAAAGGGAGATGCCGATGTGTTTCCTTTCTCTTCAGAGATGGGTCCTGGCCCTAGGAGCATGCCTCTTGCATGCTGGACAACAGGCCTGAGGGTGGTATTCAAACTGAGAGAGGAGCAGGACTGGAGGGAGGCCAGCAGTACCCTTTTTTGGAAGGCAACCTCAGCAGAAAGGCAGCCCAGTGACTTGATGGATGGTTTCAGTTTCCAAATTGTCAATGTGTTTATAAGAAGGGGGTAGCTCAGGAAACTGCTAGCTGACAATTTTCTGTTCAACTCTCCCTCACCGCATTCCCTCCAACTGTCGACTTTTTGGTCAAAACAGAAAGTTTTGTGAAAAAATTGAGATTATTTTTGTTGCAAGTTCTCTGCTTTTCACTGAATGACTGAATGCCCAAGAGATGAAACTTCTAGGAGCTAGTTCATTTCCAAATTCAGATTTGACATGCCTTTTCACATGGCTCCCTCCAAAAAAAGGGCGATGGAAGAAGCAAAACGTGTTGCTGCACATTGATGAATGAAAAAAACCCAACACTGGTCAAACCTATTTTTTCAGTCTTTGGCTCTTCACCATCATAGATGCTATGAATAAGAGGAGATTTCCTAGGCTTTTTCTCAACAAGGGCACAGGCATTCAGCTGGGTTGCTGGTGGGTGAAGCTGTGCATAGTGACTTGGCTGGGCCTTGGAGGGCTGAGGTTAGGAAGAGATCATGGGACATCTTTCATTTTCTTGGGTTCCACAGTGAGAACTGTTGTTTGGCGCTACTGGTTTTTAGTAAAATAATCATGTTCCATGTGTGGACAACAGTATGCTTAGAATAGTGTTTTCATCACTTCCCACTCTCTTAACTGGATCCCATTTCCCCAAATCTTACAAACTCCCAGGGTGACCATAAAGAAAGTGAATGTAGCTGTACCATCCCCCTCAAGATGCTGCAGTTGCCCAAGAGAAGAACTCTTAGCCAAGGACTTCGCATGGAAGTAGAAATAAAATTCAATAGTATTTGGGCTCGAATGTCAAAAAGTGATGCAAAATAATAAGCAAGCTATACATTGCTTAGTGTTTTGCTCAAAACTTCTCAAATACCACACAGATGGACTTTATGAATGCTTAAACAGTGGAATGGAATAGAATTAAGGTGTGTAACATCTAATCAATTCCTGGTACCATTCTATTAATTTAATATTTCTTCATCCACTTCTATTTCCCATGAAACCCTCAATCAATGTGATGATTAATATTGCATGCACATACAGGTCATCTCCCCTTTTCGCCTCCCTGCTGCTTTTTTTTTGCCCCAGACCAGACAACCTAAGGGTGAGGTTTCATGTTGCACTGAGCAGCTCTGATGAAGAACCGCACCCAAAAAGCAGACCAACTCCTGCCGTATGCAAAAATTCCCCTTTGGATCAGGACTGGAAATTGTGTCCTTATGGCATGAGTCTATTCAAGTGGCTGATCTAGCAGAAAAATGTTAATTTATTTTGCGAGTCAACCAGATGCCTGAGCTGCCCAGTGACCATGTGATGAATACATTCATCAAGGAAGGGAGAGGCAGAAGCATGTGGCTGTAGATAGAGGCTGAAGTGGGATATCCCTTTTGGCAGGGGCTTTCCGTTTGACCGACTTGGCTGTAATGTGAAGATGCACCCTCAGGAGTAGCAAAGATCCCCCGCATCAAGCCCAGGAGATAAGCTTGTTTGCAGGCTCTTGAGATAGAATCATAGAATCATAGAATGCTTTGGGTTGGA
>VYZW01050203.1:0-18619 GCA_013401315.1 Balaeniceps rex
AGGTCTTTTCCAACCAAAGGATTCTGTGATTCTGTGATTGGGATGTAGATGAAAGATGGAAGCTGACAAAAGGTGAATAAAGGCAGATGTGAACAAGGAGAAAAATGAATGAGGAGGAAGCTGTTTCAGAAGGAACTCTTCTTGCACTAGCATCATGTTTATGCAGTGCTGTTTCTGAAAAGCAAATACTGGTTTGTGAAGGAGGACTATGTAGACTTGCAAAGTCTCAAGACAACCAAAGGCATATTTTTGGAACTCTGTGCAGGGTTTGTTTCAGAGCTGCTGGATATTAGTAGAATGCTTCTCATCTATTCAGCATGTGGACTTTCCCTTCGGGAGATTTACAACACTTGGTTGTTATCAGTCAATTATTAACAACTTTGATATCAGAAAATCAGCTGCTGTATTCCACTGGCCTGGAAATGAGAATCTGCAAAGACTTTCACCTGTTTCCTCTAAAGAAAAGAAGAGGGATGGCTAAGCACAACTGGCCTGGAAGGAATTAATGGTGTCATTGACTGTATCCTAGGAAGCTGTGCTTGCCCTTATTATTACGGGTGATAAAGTATTTTATTGGACATATGAAACTTAGATGACAACTGTTTTTGATTCTCAGCTAAGCAACTGCAGGATAACAGTGAGGGTTGTCTTTTAGAGGCTGATCAACAATTGGTAACTGGAAGGTCTGAGGCAACTAAGCAAAACCTGCTTCAGGTTATAACTGCATACTCTGTTTACCCAGCATAGCTGGTAGGCAGTAGTCAAGAGGCTTTCTGCCATTTCTGAGCAGTACATGAGACTATCTAAAAGACAGTCTCTAAGGTATTTTGGGAGATGATTTGTAAATCTACTGAGGAAATGAGATCTTGTTTGGATGCCTTTCTTTCCTAGTTCTTTGTGCAGCTTTGTATGGTGTGCCATGCAAGAGAGTACTAACAGGATAGTCCTCTAGGTCACTTAGTGGGTACTGGCTTTGCAAACACTACAAATTGCATTAATTTTAAATGGAACGGTGAACGCTAAATGACACGAATAAACAGGCTGTATCATAGTTCCGGCAAACATTTTGTATATTTTAATTATAAATTTTATTAGCAATACATGACTAATTTGAGAGATCAGGTCTTGACATGGTTCAACCCCAGCCAGCAACTAAGCACCACACAGCTGCTTGCTCACTCCCCCCGGTGGGATGGGGGAGAGAATCGGAAGAGTAAAAGTGAGAAAACTGGTGGGTTGAGATAAAGACAGTTTAATAGGTAAAGCAAAAGCTGAGCACACAAGCAAAGCTAAACAAGGAATTCATTCACTACTTCCCATCAGCAGGCAGGTGTTCAGCCATCTCCAGGAAAGCAGGGCTCCATCACGCGTAAGGGTTACTTGGGAAGACAAAACGCCGTAACTGCGAACGTCCTCTGCTTCCTTCTTCTTCCCCCAGCTTTATATGCTGAGCATGACACCATATGGTATGGAATATCCCTTTGGTCAGTTGGGGTCAGCTCTCCCAGCCATGTCCCCTCCCAACTTCTTGTGCACCCGCAGCCTGCTCGCTGGTGGGGGGGGGTGAGAAGCAGAAAAGGCCTTGACTCTGTGTAAGCACTGCTCAGCAATAACGAACATATCCCTGTGTTATCAACACTGTTTCCAGCACAAATCCAAAACATAGCCCCATACTAGCTACTATGAAGAAAATTAACTCCACCCCAGCTAAAACCAGCACAAGTCTACAAAGCAAGGAGCTGTCCAAGTGAACTCGTTACATAATTTCTACAATTAGTCTTTTCCACAGGTCCCACCACTGCTTTTTGGAAGCTGAAATGGCATGACAGAATTTTGTTTGGATGTCAGAGAAATTAACAGAGGATGCTGTTCTCTGGAACAGACTGGAAGAATTGTGGCTGAGGGTCTGCTGGTGATATTCAAACCACAGCTGATGACTCTAAGACTGAAGCGCATCCGGTAGGAGAGAGCTGCAATTTTTACAAAAAATGCTCTCCAAAAATATGCTCCTGTTTAACTCCGTTATCTAATTTTGTATGTCCCTGTTGGTTTCTTTGTGTGCCTTCTGTGCAGCAAAGCTCCACCCTGCAATTACAAAGTCATCTTTCATAGTGAATTGTGACAGTGTTTTGTTGTTAAGAAGTCCTCTTTCTTGTCCTCTGCGTTGCTTTGAACCTCTGATAATGTCATCTGCTCCTTAGCCAATCTGCGTCTTTCAAGAGCTTCCACTAATAAAAGGAAAAAAAAAAACCAACTGTTGTAGTCAGCTGATACTGAACAGCAGTGACATTTGTTTTCTTAGTAGTGCAGATGTTAAGAATGATGATCCGATAACTTTTTCCTTACTTTCATAGTTCATTTCATGACAGCAGGAGGTTTGAGGGTTGTCTGTGGGGTGTTTTTTTAATAGGGCTGTTTTTCACCCTGCAGTTTTTGCGTGCAAATTTCCTGAACCATATCCCATTCTTGAGAGACTCTAGAAGTGGTAAGTTTTCTCGATCTTTTCTCTGATGTACTTTGATCTATAAAGCCCAATGCCATGATTCCACAGTGATTACTAGTGAACAGTGGATTTGCTACTCCCTGCCTTGGGCATGGTGGATTTCTGCTGTTTCTCGTTAGAGTGGCACCATGCAGACAACACAAGTGTATTCAGAGCATTTCTTGTGGGGAGGAGGTCTTGCTGAGGCCAAGATAATGATTGCTTTTGTATTGCTTGAGGCAGTAGTGGTATTGGAGGATGACTCTCTCATACATGTGAGGAAAGAGCAAAGAAACTAACCTACAAGTACCTATAAACAGAGGCTATGGTAAATCCAGCAGATATGTAACACTAGAGCAAGTGGTTTTGCTTCGTATTTGAATACTTTTTCAGTTGTTGCCTTCGTAGATCATGTGTATTCCTGTGTCACTGCTACTGTAGGTCTCAGTTAAATTAGCTTCCTCCAGCTGGTTTCCTTTGCTTTCTCAGTCCACTGTGGCTTCAAGGAGAAGACTCTGCAGGAGTAGGGGGGGAGATAGGGGAGGAGCATGCATGTGCAAGGGAGGAAGGATCCTGCTTAGTTTGTAGGAAGGGGTTTTAAAATGCAAAACCTCTGAGATGCGTTAATAAAAGACATCATTGCTGTCTGTTGGAATTGCTGCTCCTCATTGTCTTCAGGCTAGCAATCTTGTGACAGCCATGAAGGTATGTGTTTCTGTTGAGTGTTATTAGTGTATTTCTGGTAATTCAAATGCTTAGTGTACAATATAATAATATAACCACATCCATATTTGGGAAACATTCCTGCCTTGGAATACCACATCCTAGCTAGGGCTAGCACTTTGAAATTGCATTTTATGCCCTGTGTAGATGTTGCAAAATAGCTCTAGTTGTACATTGTACTTTGAGCATGAGCCTTTTTATGGTTCCCATTGACAACAAAAAAAAAATTTCCAAGTTTCTACTGAAAAAAAAGAAGGGGGGGAGGAAAACAGGGGAAAACCCATAATGAGATTTGTACCAATAACCATACAGAGAGGAACCGAATTAATTTTCTGTATTATCGAACATGCTATGTACTTTAGAACAAAATTAAGGAATGTTCAGAGATCAGAGATAAACAGACCAGCTGGTTGGGATAGGACACAAACTGTCATTGGAAGGCAGCTTGGAGGACTGCCAAAATACTTCTGGAGTCCCGGCATGCAAATCAATATGATGTAACTTGCTCGTGAATACGAGAAGAATAAAAACTGCACAGCAATTCACAAATTACATTGCAGTGTAATGGTGATGACAGAAAAAGCTCTACAGCCTGGTTTGCACCAGTGCAAACTGCCAGCACAGGCAAGTATGGAGTGTCAGTAAAGAAGGTTTAAGGGGACAGATAAGGTCATCAAGGTGCATAATTATGTGGTTCCAGATTATCCTTTGTATTTGGTACACGCCTGTCATATATCTCTTATTTATACATGTTGGTGTCTCCCATCGTGATTGATTTATGTTCCCTTCCCCTTCTATAATGTATTTATGAGATGGAATAGGAATGAGTCCCCATGAGACATGGAATACCATATGCTACCTGAGGAGCCTGATGTTAGTGAATGCTTGCTTTTTGACTCCTCCCCTGCCCCCAGATTTATACTGCGTATGTTTCAATTTAAGTGCAATGGTACTGAGTCATTGTCAGTAAAGCCTGTTTGGGCTGAAAGGTCCTTGAATGACTGTCAGTGTCAAATGATTTGAAATGGGCTTTGAGATTGTTACTTGTAATATATCAGCTACTGAAGCTCAGAAGGAGTTCCTAGTTGATGTTCTCCATAAGAGATGACTTTAAGGATGCTCTTCTATATATGTACATATATACATAGATATATACAAATTGTACATAAGAATATACATAATAGAAATATTGAACAAGGCTCCAAATCCTGCAGATATTTGTATACCATGCAACATTAATTGAGTAATTTCTTGATGTCAATAGGGCAAATAATCGTATTTTTGTGGGCATAAACTGTTATATTTATGTAAACCTATTAGAAAATTATCATCTTTGCTTGAGTTTCTTCATTATTTGGGGATTTTTTTGTGTGCGCAATGGATAGATTGAATAGATTTTTTTCAGCAAGGGATACTATTTTTAGTGATGCTTGACAGCAGAAATGCTTTTTTAAAAAAATGCAGTAAGGAACTGAAAGTTTTTGTTTTTCCACCATAAACCACTGAAAATTTAAATTTCCAAATGCATTAGCAGCTGCATAATTAAAAAAAAAGGCATTACCTTTTAGATGACACATTTGAAAGAACAGAAATACTAAGGACTCCTGTAAGTTGCATTTCTGTTTTCTCAACTCAGTGCTGCTGGGAAGGCATGTGTGCAAAGATATTCTTAGCATGAAACTTAAGGATTACTGTTTTATTCCAGTTGTCATTAGTCCTAGTCAGTAGCTGGGACAAACAGTGGGGCATAAGGAAATACTAAATCATTATTCTTCTGATCTGACACTTGCTTTTAGTTGGCTGGATAGTATAGGAACTATTCAGGTGGTATACAACCGGTGACTTCCTGCATAAATGAGAATCCCTTAGTCCAGATAAACAATTTTAGAGCTGAATGTTGACTGTATTTTCCATAGAAAGGAGAAAGAGAGAGCATTGCCTTCATATTGGTTTACCTGTGAGGAATATAATATATGTGAAAATGAAATATAAGTTTCCAAAGCACTTTAGGGTATTAAATAGACTAATGATCAAATTCATTAACTACTCTGTGCTTCAATAAGAAATTGGTCTACTCCGACCATTAAAGGAACAGCCTAGATTGTTGTCTGTAAAAAAAAATCCTAGTATGTAGCATTAATGTTATATAAAGACAGAAAAATATTCCAGCTCATCGTTTCAAATTCCAGTCTTTATTTCTGTTATTACACTAAATTCAGTCAAGCTATGAATATTACTCTGCCGTAAATGCTCTTAATATTTTTTTCCCTTGTTGGTTTGTCGTTGTTGAGACTCTGAGTGGTCCTAGGGTTCTTTTCTGCCTGGGCTCAAAGCCAGCTTAAAGAAAGCGCAGCTGGTTGTCTTGGGGAAAGAGAGATAGAAGCAGCCTTAGTGGAAGTTACCTGCAAAAACAAGCCTCAGTGGGGGCTTCTGCCATATTTGCTTGGGAGCTGCTTTAAGCTGAGGCTCTTGCATGTGGCCCTGTCTGAGCTACATTGCAGCTGCATCGCAGCCGTGCCTGTGCCCAACACTTGATCCTGACCCTGACCTGTGAACTTGTCTTCCCAGCTTAACTTCAGCCCTGCCTCATCCCTGTGGGGGTGCCTGATGCCCTGCGCTTGGGGCTGCCCCCTGGCCTGCCGTGCTTCCTCACTGCTGGTAGTGGGACCAGCCCCAGCTGGTGAAGGTCCTGCCCTGCCAACCTTGAGAATCTCCTTGGTTCCTGACCACGGGCCCTTCGGGAGCAGCCCCAGCCCTTGATGCTCCCTGACAGTCATCCACTTAAGTCTTAACCAGACTATCTATTACCAAAAAGAAAAATCTATCCATTTGATTTCTAGACAGTTTTACATATGAATTTCACAGAAACTGTAGAACTACTCTCATTTTATAAAACATTGGCTGTGAAACCAATTTGGTGCAGGAATTGACGTAAGCGCTTCTTAAAGCAGGTCTACAAACTTCCAAAACTTCATGGTTTTGGAAATGACATATGTACACACCCACAGTAGTAGAGTCCGTTCCTTTTAAAGATGTTGTACTCTTGTAAGGTTTAATGAGAGATAAATTCCAGAAAGGTTTGTTGAAATCTGTTATAATAGTGGCCATCAAACCATTTAGTGATTATAGCATTAAAAATATGCGTATTAGAATTAAAAATATGCGTATGCCCACCGGTTCTTGATACTTCTTGCCCACCATGTTTTTCAGGAGTATTTCTACTGATCTGAATTTTTCTTGATCTTGTTGAGAGCTATTGCACTTTTGAGAATTGAGAGCTATGCACTTTTTCCAAGGTATGTATATTAATAATAATAATTAATGGAGCTAATGAATTTATAGTGCTTTACATTTTCAGAGTTCTAAAATAGAATACTACATATATTCATTAGTTCCTTTTCTAACAGTTCCTCTCACACAGTAGGTAAGAAAATATAATCTCTAAATATTTAAGAAATAATCAGAGGCAGTTTACAGCCAGCTTTTTGAAAACTGTCTTATTTTAGTTGTTAATTTTTTTTTTTAAATCATCCTGCTTAAGGTAACGTGAACCTAATTTTCAGAAGGATTTGTGCCGCTGTTCAGTCAATTGAGCAGCATGAAACATTTGGTGTCCTATAATTGTGTGTGTAGATTAGTGACACTTAGATGAGGGGACATGTTGTAGTTTAGTACAATCTGTAGATTGAGCTCCTAATATACAGGGAAAGTATAGTGTGACAGATGAATTTACATGTGGACTTGAGCATTTGGAGCTAACCAAAGCTCAGCTATTCAACCTCCCTGTGGCCTTCAGCCCACCACTTAGCTTCTCCAAATGTTTTTTTCTCAATTGTAAACAGTGAATAATGTTACCACAGACTATTGTTTGTAAAACAAACAAACAAAGAATGTGGGATTCTGGGAAAAGTGATAGTAAATGCAGAAAGGACTGCAAAGTGTGTTTAAGGCTACACAACATAGCAAAATTAGGAAGAAAGTTTCAGCAGTCCTGGTATTCAGTATGCCATACAATTCAGTACTTCATAGATTCTTACACTGTCTTTCTCACCATGATGTCTGAGCTTCTTTCAGTAGTGTTTAAGCAATGTGAATAACTTTTTTCTTTACATGTGGTTTCTGCTCTTAACCACAGTGTCCCTTCCTTTCCCTCACGTAACAAGGTCTCATCCTGGTTCTCAGGGAGGCAGTTCATGACACTTTGTGTGTGTGTATACATATGTATTTACACACACGCGCTATAAACAAACACGTGCATTTTCCCCAAAGTTGATGAAAGAAGCTGATTCTTGCTTAAGTTAGTAAAGCAAACTCAGTGTTTTAATTTTAAACTCAGATATGAAGAGTAAAATAAATATGCAAGATTTTTTTCTTTTTGCAAACTTTTTTAAAAAAAGGCAAACCCCTTCTTTCCAAACATTCTATCTGAATGCATCAAGTTTCCCAAGAGAAGTTGTACCCTAGAATGTGCCCTAGAATTTCAAATGTAACATCTTGAGTGTTGCATTTTAATTCTGACAAAGATGGGAGACAAGACATTGATATTGGGGAAAGTCAAATTTCTCTGTAGTAAGGATTAATCTTGTATAAAAAGGAAAAAAAGCATTCTTATAAGCATTTTCTTCTGTAATAACGCAGCTGAAAAAATGATGACTGTGAGAATGGGTTTCTTTGTATTTATGCTGATGGTCTTCTAAATTCATAACCTCAAAACCCAACCAACCTGAAACACATACAATCACTTGTATTTCCTGTAAGATTTTTTTCAAAGTATTTTCCTATCATTTAATTAAGCCTCCTCTTATGTGAGATAAGGGCATTTGCTTCCTGAATTATAGAATCACTGAGGTCGGAGGGGATTTTGGGAGGTCACCAGTTCAACCTCCTGCTCAAAGCAAGCTGTCAACACTGAATTTGGACCACGTTGCTCAAGGCTTTCTTTGCCAGGTAGTCAGGGCTTTCTTTGTCAGGTGTCGGAAACTTACAAGAAAGGAAATTCCACAACCTCTTGTGGCAACCTGTTGCATTGCTTCACTATCCTCACTAGGTGGTTGGAACAGCCACTGTTTCAGTTTATGACCATTGTCTTTCTCCCACTGTGCACCTCAATAAAGAGTCTGGCTTTGCCTTCTCTTGTAGGTAAAGATTTAGTCTTATAGCTACTGGAAGGCTGGTGTTAGGTCTCTCATACCTGTTCTCCTTTCCACACTAGACAAGCCCAGTTTCCCTCAGCCTCTCCTTGCAGGATGTCTGTTCCAGCCCCTGACCATCTTGGCTTTCTACCGGCTCAGGTTTATCAACATCTTTCTTGTACTGGGGTGCCCAAAACTGGACACAGTATTCCAGATGCACACTAACAAATGATGAGTGAAGAGGAATAATAGTTTCCCTTGACCTAACTGTGCTTTTCTTTATATAGCCCAGGATGCTGTTAGCCTTCACTGCCAACTGGTGTTTACCCCACTGTCCACCAGGACCCCCAGATCTTATTCAGTGGCGCTGAGTGGCCTGTTGGTCCCAGCCTGTGCAATGGCAAAAGGTTAGTCCAGCCAAAGTGCGGGGCTTTGTATTAGTCTGTGTTGAACTTCATGTGGTTCCTGTCAGTCCATTCTCTAGCCTGTGCAGAGGCAGCCCTGCCCTCGAGCATTGAATGTATTTGTGGGATAAACACTGCAGCTATTCATTACTGGTTTATACTGCCATTCATTTTTGAAGAAAAATATCACATCCAATGGAAACTTTAGAGGAAACTTCAGTGTGATTATGACATGGAAGTTTTAGGCTTACTGGAATCTGAAACTTCTATTACAAAGGGTGTAATTATTTTCTTACTAGCTATAGTGATTAAGACCTTCATTTTATACTTAATTTCAGGGAGAACTAATAGGTCCATATTGTCTCCCATAAAGCTGGAGCACAAGTTCAACTCGTGATGGCTACAAAGATGACGGGGCACTGGCTCTACTCTGTCTTGGTGAAAAGAGTGCCACCTACTGAGCGTATGTCCCGTTTTTGCAAACCTAAGTATGCAAAGCACAGTCTCTAATCCAAATTCTGACTCAGTGCAATCCAGTTTACTAATGATATGAGTCGATGTTGTTACAGCACAAGATGTGTCTGTACAAGCTAAAGAAACCTAAGATTTTATACTGTGATAGCTAGGAAATCTTCCAATCTCCTTCTTCAGTGTAGTAATAAAATAATGACATAACAGGGAATAGATGTGTATTAGATTTTGTTACTGTAAAACTGATGGAAGTGCAGCCTGCATGCAGTCTCAGCATATGCTGAGGAAAGGAGAAAGAAAAAAAATTTTTAAAAAAGCATAGCAAAAGCTGCTACTGCAAGGAAGAAAATTATGATGGCTGATTTTGGAGGAGATGTAAGGACTGCATAATATGAGGAACAGAGAAACAATTGAAAAGTGCATAATGGCAAAGTCTTTACAAAACACTTCATAAAACTGTTTATTGCTCAGTAAGATAAACAGTAGCGTACGGCTCTATGAACACATGTGCCATGGTGTCTTTGAAGTGTGCTGCTTCTACTTCAGATCTGTAAACTGGCTGGTGTACCTACAGGCTTGCCCATTTTTGTTCTTATCCCATTTGGTATGGTTAGGAAGAAGTGCCATCCTTTCCTATAGATTTTGCATCTTACAGTGTGTTTCGGCTTTGTCCTTGTGGTAACTATGTTGTCTTTGGCTCAGTAAAGAAGGATTCCTATCTACCTTATACATTATTTAGGAGGCAACTATCAAAACCCAACAATGTTAAAATGTCTCCTAGACAAGGGCAGAAAGCATACTCCCTGTTCTGCGCAATGTTAGCTTCTGTAGCCAGATGATGACGTTTCTGCCATTGTCTGCTGCTTTTATGTGATTATGTATTGTGAAACATGAGACGCTGCTCATCATTTTGCTTCCCAAACTCCAAACAGGTGAAGTACAACATGATTGTTCTGGCTGGAAGGAAGAGCTACTCTTTGCTGTTGCAATATGATGTACAGTCATGGAAGAGTGGTGGTGGGTTTCCCACCCCCCCCCAATGAAAGTTGAGATAAGCAATTTCAATCTTATCAGTATCTGATGTGCTTTATGGGAGGCACTGATTGCCTAACATCTTATAACAGAGAAGGAAGTAATTCCAGTTTATGGAATCTGTCTTTTCAGTCTTTATTAGGGCAAATTAAACTAATGGGTTGTATGCCTTTGACTTCAATTTTAGTCATTCTTTGTTCAGTTATTTAAGTTTGCTTTACATATTAGCTAATTTGTGAACAGCTGTGAATATTCTTTCTGTATTGATTCAAATAGTTATTGACCTATTGCTCCTGTCTATTCAGGAGTTTAGAAGAGCAAATGATTAATGGTAGTGCAGAGGAGTTTTCCTTGAATGTCCTATTGAGACAGTGTTGCATCAAATGATACCATTGGTTGTGAACGAAAAAAAACTTTACCAGTAGTAGCTGCGGCTACTATTTTGCTCTTCACCTCCATGTGTCTCACTGTTATTCTCTGCACTGTGACAGGAAAAGATTGGGTGTGGTAATTAGACTACTGACCTGGGACTCATCAGAGAAACCTGGTTATGCATCAGATACATTCTGTAGTCATGGGTAAGTCACTTCTCTGGGCTCCTGTTTCCACGTATCTTGAGCTTCCCTGGTAAAAAGTTCTGCATAGAAGCCAGGAACCCTATTGTGAAAGAAACGCAAACTAGAGTGAGCAGTGCAAAAATTACTTCTATATTTCAGTCTATAAAGCAATGCATGCTGGAAGGGAAACTGCCCTGCTGGTCTGAAAAGCTGTGCTACTGTGTGTGCTGAATGATCTCCGCCTGGATGAAGGTAAACACGTAGCAATGTGCATGTTGGGGAAAAATGTTTGGCATTTTTGTGTTGCTTGCCATGTTTCACTGAATGAGAGTCTAATCTGTGAACACTGTCTAAATGTTGTTTTATAATCTGAAAGTTTTGTTGATTGTGAACAAACTCGAGTATTAGAGCAGTCTACACGGGGAGCAATGATGAAGCAGCTTCTTTATTTCCTGCCTTAAGAGGAGTAGCGTGCCTGCATTTGCCAGCACACTGTTTTTTATTCTCAGACCAAGGCAATAGAGGAAGCCATATTCCAGTAGACGAGCTGAACGTTTTTAGAAACCTCAGCAGTATGTGTTCTTGTGAAAGTAAATTTCAGTTTTCTTGTGAAAGTAAGTTTCAGGTGTTTTACCAAACAGCCAACAGTATAGAGGTCACCTGAGGATTTACAAATCCTTTCTCCCTTCCCTGTTTTTCCAATTTTTCTTCAGAAAAAGCTGTGAAAAAAAGGGACCAAAAGGGGGAAACAGAAACACGTTTTCCTCTGGTACAAATGCTTCCTTAAAAACAAAAAGCTTTTAGTTTGTTTGGTTTTCTTTAGCGAGAAGGGCCACGAAGCCCGATTGCACCGGAGAGGCTGGCACTGAACTCGGGGCATCAAACCGGCGAGTTTTGCCAGGTGTTGAACACGGCAGTATTTTGCAGGGCTTGGCTTCCAAATCAGTGCTGCAAACTCTTTCCCCGCCCCTTACTCGTTCGGGATTTCCCCTCCTTCCCTGCAAACAGCAGCCAACGCCAACCACAGAAGGTCAAGCCGAGATCTGTAAAAAAGGGCAGGGGGGCCAGGCCGGTGCCAGGAAGAGGCGCTGAGGACCGGCGGGGGCGGAGGAGGAGGAAGAAGGCGGGAGGAGGAGGAGTTGAGGAGCCCGGGCCCGGGAGCCTCCCCGCTTACCGCACTAGGAAGTGACGCTTTCCCTGAGTCCCGGAGAGAAAGAAACAAAGTTTGGTGGTTTTTTTTTTTCTTTGCCCTCCTCCTTCTTCTCTCCCTCCCCCATTTGCTAATTGCCGCCCCGCGTCCCCCCGCGGGCGCCCGCCGCGGCAGCCGTGCCTCGCTTCGCAGGTGAGCAAGGACGTTTTCTTCCCTCTCCTGTTTTCCGCGGGTTTATTATTTTTTTTTTTTCTGCACGATTTGCTTCCGTTTTCCTGCCATTTTGGAGAAGGGGTGCCTTTCCTGGGGCTTTTTTTTTTTTCCCCGTGTGTGCGTGCTTTGTTTGTGGGTGCTGGGTGCAGGATGAGGAGGAAGAGTACCTGTGGAGGTGACGGGGTCGGCTGGCTCCGCGCCTGGGCCGCGCAGCTCTGCGGGACCGGGGCAGCGGCACTCCCGGCCCGCCTGCTGCGGGGGGCCAGCCTCGGCTGCTGAGCTGTTTCCTCCTGCTTTACCGTGAATCGTTCGGAGGGCTCCGGAGGGCTTGCTTTGCTGCTGCCTGCCTGCAGCAGCGCGTTACGGATGTGTCTGTGTCCGGGTGAGCTGCCTGCGGATGGTATTTTTGGGGGGGTTGTTTTGGGGTTGGGTGGTTTTGGGGTGGTTGGGTTTTGGTTGTTTGGTTGTTTGTTGGGTTTTTTTTTTTTTTGGCTTTTCGCTTGCTGCGTGGCGGGGCTGGGGCAGCTCGGCGTGTGCGGCGGCCTGCGGGCGCTGCGGGGGAGCACGCCGTGCCTCAGCCCCTGGTTATCGCGCAGTGAGTCTGGGCTTGCAAGGGTTGGCTTTCTCTGCTGGGATTTACGCGGTGGAAGGGGGGGGTGGGGAGGAATTTATTAGATAATTTCTGAAAATCCCGTGCTCTCAAATGTGCAGCTCCTTCTCTGGCAGCAACTGCAAAGGACTGATTCTTTGCAGTTTACCAGTAAAACCTGACAATACACCCACGCACGTATGTGAGAGGCTTATATAATACTTACGGGTTTTTTTTAACAGGCGTAAGCAGGATTTATTTTTGGTTTGTGAAGTCTTGTGTGGTTGCGACCTGCAGAATTAAAGAAATATTCTCTTTGCTCAACAGAGATTTACCTGGCATCCTCTTTAAAACAGATAGCTTCTTTTTCATAATACCCAAAATAATTTAGTTTTCATCCTGACTACGTGTCTTGAGTGCAGTGTAAAAGGCCGTCTGTACTGGAGCAAGCAGTAGCCAGTTAAGGGAGGGGAAGAGAGAAAAGAAATGTCCTAATGCGGAGACTGGTATTAGGTTGTTCTAGAGGGCGAGACTGCAGTTCCAAGCAGCAACAGCAGTAGCTTTATGAGTGTGTGTAATTACAGCGTGATTGCATAGGACAGCATTGTTGAAACGAATACGCGTACACAGGCTATTGTGCAAGATTTCTGTACCGAACAAAACCTAGTTTTGCATTGCAAATGCTAAAAAGAGAATTATTCGGAATTAAACTGCCACATTCCTCTTTGACTTCACCGAAGAATTAGAAGGGGGGGAAAAGGAGGAAGTGGAGCGAGGCCGATCGTAGAAGTCACAGACCTGAAATACTCAGCAGAAACACCACGAGTAGTCTCTGAAATCACGGAAGAAATTGAAAGCTCGCTGAATCTGTGAATCTGTTTCCAAAGTGATTATGCAGCAGGTGAAAATCAGTCAGGTTTGCTAACAGTCCAGCAGGTTTAGTGTAATTCTTGCTGTGGTCTAATTGCGTATGTGGGAAAAACGCCTATGTTAAACTAAGCAACTGCAGTTCAGCTAGCTTGCTTGGAAATGGAGAGAAGAGCATTGGGGAGAGTTTCTGTGTCAGGCTGCAAAAAATAAGAGGTTGAAAGGAATGCTAGACTAGACATACGGTTTAAACACGCTGTTTCAACTTTAGTTGAAGAGTTGCATCTTGCTGGGTGATCTTGCAGGCAGCATTGGCTGAGGGATAGGACAAGGCATTGAGAGTGTGCCACTGACACTGTGTTAGCAAGTCTTTCAACTAAGACTTTGAAATACCATCAAAATTATGCCAAAGTTCTTGCGGATACAACTTAAGGTACCTAAGATTTGTTTTTCAGAGGTGCTGGTAACTTTTATCAGTTTAGTTTTGGAATTACTTGGAATTCATGAAATATCAGATCCAAAAGATTTCAGATGTGGTACTCAAGACATTGGCCTTTCTAAGATTAGAGACAATTTTCTAGAAATGTTATCTAACTGTCATTGCTGATGTCTTAATAAATGCTGTGAAGGCTTGTAAAGTGTTTTGAGCACTGATGGAAAGTACTATAAAAGTGGAAAGTTGCTTTAAAATTTCTTGGTGTTCAACTAGAACATATTATTTTAGTTGAACACACTGATCATCTTATTACTGGTAGTTTCCTCAGGTTGTCAACTAAATGCTTCATGTAAAATGTATGTAGCTTTGTTAATCAAGACTGTAGTGATGTGCTGAAGAAGTTTACAGTTGTGGGTTTTTTTTTCTTTTTTTAGCAAGTGGCTAATTAAACACAACACTAGGCCTATCACTTGACAAACTTACTTTCATAGTGATCCTTCTGTAAGTTTATTGAAGCATTTTTTTTTAATACAAAATAAGCAAAGATTTGTTAATCTGTGCATTACTATGATGTTCTATTTGTAAATTTGTCTTTGAATTGTTCTTCATGTCTTGACGGACTTGTAAATCTGTGTTATACTGGGTGTTTTAATGTCAAAATTACTTCTGGGGAAAAACAGAAACAGCGCTTGAAGATTCCTTGAATCATTTGTAGTAGTGATACAATATAGTCATTCCTTATGCTAAGTCTTTTGCTTTTCACAGCCTGTGTGGTGGGAGAAAATGTTTTAGGCCAGGATTCTTCAGGCTTGTATACAAAGGAGTACGTAACTTTCATGTCCATGAGTCGTCCTGTGGTACTTTAGTGGAATTAGTCATAGACATACATTTGTGTGTGTGTTAGCAAAAGGGAGGCGTAGCCCTGCTAGCCTTTAACCCATCCAGGTGCACGAGTGTAGCGGTGATACGAAACGATGAGGGCTGTAGCACGGTACAAGCCTTTCGAGAGCCTACATACTTGTTCCAGATGTTAATTTATGCTTGTGCATTTTCGCTCTTACTGTCACCTGTAAGTGGTAGCTGCAGAACTGCAGGAGATATTTTCAAGCCTGGCATCCCTCCCATGGCGCTATTCTGTCAAGCTGCCAGGCAATCCCTCAAGTTGCCCCGACAGAGGACGTGCAGCCTTTCTTTGGAAATGGCCACCTTGGTGATAGTGGTAGCAGCAGGGTGTGTGTGGGGGTGCATGTTCAGGCGTGTAAGGAGACAAGAGTGACTGCCATGAATCAGAGTGGGAGTCTGTCTAGCCTGTGGTCCTGTTTCCAAAGGTGAATATGTTTTCTACGTGCTTAGCAGTTCTTGAGGAGTATCTACTCAAGAAACTTACCTAGTTTTCCCTGAAGCTCTGGTAAATATTTAGCAGCCACTTTTTAAACCTACTGATCAAATCATGGAATGAGGATGTTGAAGGGACTTGTATCAGGAATAAAAGCTGATTTGTTTTTTTTGTTTCACCTTTTCTTAAAAAAAAAAAACCCTTATTTTTCTTCTTTTTCTGAGGCATTGCATAAAATCTTAGTACTGGTTGCAGTAAATTACAGTTTTTGCTAAAATGAAATGTAGTAAATATGCATATTGTCTCCAGTGCAGTTAGTTATATTCTAAGTGACATAAAGGGAGAAATAAACCACTTTGAGTGATCATCATATGAAACGAGGAGGGGGTGAGGGAGGCAGGAGCTCTGGTGGTGAGGTTTTGCAACACATGTCCAAAAAGCTAGCAAATTCTGGCACAGGCAAGCCGAGGCTCATGAGTCAGCTCCAAATGGAAGACTTGTCACTGAGCAATTTGTAAATAGGAGGGATGTACTGCTAATTCAAGGAAATATCGTTAGGGCCTCCCCTAATAATTGGAATACTGTGTCACAGAGCTATCTGTCAGATGGGAGTTGTTTGTGCTTTGAATCACGTGTTCACTTTAGTGTGATTTGAGCATTCAAACCAAGAAATCCTTGTCGTGCGATATGTAGGTCCCTGAAGGAGGTGGTTGCTCAAGTAATAATTTAAATTTTTGTAGCTGCGTGCCAGCAACTTGCATTCCGCATGGAAGCTCCTTGGCAGCTACAGCAGCTCCCAGTGCACAAATGGCATGTGTTTCCAGCATGAGGCTGCTCAATAAGCACTTCACAACGATTTGCATAACTTCTGTTTCTGAATGGTCTCCAGCTGTAGCCCTTCTCGAGTGCTCTGCTGATCAACTCTAGCAACTGAAAAATACACAGATTGTTACGAGAAAAAGCTATACTCTTCACACCGGGAAAAATGTGAGTGTGTGCATCTTGAATGCAGCCAACATGCAGGTATTCAGGAGCAAACAATTGAGTGGGGATGCAGAGATAAATCTTGGTAATTAATTCTTTGCTTTTCTGGCTGTGTTGATGCTTTCTGTCATGTTTGCTGCAACTGACAGCCACCTGATTGCCAGGCCTGAATTAATATAATTCGTTAATCTATATGTAGTATGGAAGATGTACAGATATTCTTTGAAATGTACATCTCTCAAAAATGGATTTTCTTTTTATGTACAAGTAAATTACATGAATACCTCTTGTTGCATTGACAGCTGGTGTTGATCAAGAAGTTAAAAACTGGGAAAAGCTAGATTTGGAGGGGTGGCAAAGTGTTCAGTGGGGGGAGGTGGTTTTTTTTTTTAAAGGCATCTTGAAAGGCCTACAGCAAAACATGGAATAATGCTTTCTTTTTTAGTCTTTAGTTTTTGAAAATTATAAAGTTGTTCTATATAGTTTGACTTAAGTATTGGTAAAGATTGAAACAAGTTAAATGCTATTAATGACAAGTAGTAAACTGAGAAACAGTTCTGATACCTTTTTTGCTAAATTTTAGTGATTCATTACATTTTCAGTGTTGGGATGTAAAGAGATAGGAAGTGGAATCAAGTCATTACTCATGTTTTATTTCTTTGCTGTATATTATCTTCTCGCATGAAAATTGGTTCTCAGTTGCTTGGCTTTCCCCATCATAGCTTACTAATAGGAGAGGTTATAGTATAATAATATGTATTGGTATATCTTCACTTATTTTGGGAAGACAGGGTATGTATATGTATGTGTACACACAGTATTTTGCGTGTGTACCACCCTTAAGTTTCTCATATTACAACTCTGTTTCCCTGAGAACAAATGTTTCTTTTTCTTGTGATGCTAGAGTACTGTTTGTGAGGTTTTGTTTATTTTTTAAAAAGCATTTTGATTTTTTTTGTTTGACTGTACTGTAATTTCAAGCTTGAATATCATGCTAAATTTTGGGTTTTATCTTAATTCATTGTCTTCAATAATGTTGCTTTTGGAATTTCTAGAGCTATAGTGACCGAAACGTGCATGAATTGTGGCTGCAGGGTTTGTTCTTGTCATTTTTATCAAGGGCTTTTAACTGAGAAGACTTTTTGAAATACTGGTTTGGCTTTGAAGTCTGGTTGTGGTACAGTGTTGTATGGTTGATTTCCAGCTACCAGATTGGCTGCATCCCTTCAGCATGGGTAGAGTAGAATCTGTTCTCTGAAGCTACATGTTGTGGAGCAGTAGGCCAGCAGAAATGCTTGTCACCTCGTTTGCGGTGTGCATTGTAATGAAGTCTAAAGTTGAAACTAGTTCCAGAATTATGAATAATCTCCAAATTGCCTTGTTATGGTATAGTTCCTAGGGTAAAAGTGCATTTCTGTTTGGATCCCAGGTTGCTTGAGGATGTTGTGTGATTTCAAACCCAACCTAATCATGTATGCTTAGGTGCAGCCTTATGTGCTACATCTGTACTCATGATTCCTTGAGCATCCTCTTGAACTCCTGCATCTGTCTCTTAGTAATCTGTCATAAATTACATTATTGTTTAGAGTTTTATAGTAATGCAAATCAACTGTTCTTGCAGATTCGTAATATCCTTAACTGTTCAGATTCTTGATCCTTTAGACACATTGAAAAGTAAAGTAAAACGAAGTGCCGTACGTTAAAAGTACTCTTGGGATTTTACTGGATCGTTTGCCATGAAACTGTCTTATTTTCAGGCTTTATTTCTTCCTACGTAATGTATTGTTCGTTCTTTCAAGCACTTCCTGAAAGGAGAGTTTGCTGTGTTTGTGGGAAATTACTACATTTGGGTGGAGAAGAATTTAGCAAAGTATTTTCCTATTTCGAATTTGGTTTTATACCATTTGAGAACAAAATCCGAGCACTGCTAAATTCCCGGTGAGAAGAGAGTGAGCCACAGCTGTAAGGCANGAAGAGAGTTATCCACAGCTGTAAGGCATTCTAATTGCTTTAGGAGATTCCAATGATGACAATTTAGGATGCCAAATACTTATGTATGTGAAACTGGCAGGGAAATCTTGACTGCCCCTATGGTTTAGTTTGATTTTGTGACTTAGAAAATTCTGAGTTGAATTACTCTCTTAGAATCTTTTTTGACAAAGTCGAGATGCTATCCTGTATGAGACATGCTAAATATTGGGAATATTTATAAGATAATATTTATTACATTGAATTAAAATTAT
>VYZW01050203.1:20261-36697 GCA_013401315.1 Balaeniceps rex
TAAAAACCTAGGAAGTTTGGTATACATGATACTGTGCTTAGGTTTTATGCTTGTTAACGGTGAATAATGGGCTGCCTTGCAAGAAGCTTCACTGAAGTCAGTGCTGATATATTTTTCTTTAAAAAATGAACAAAGCCTATCTAAGGCTTTTCATTTGCAATATAAATCTAGTTACCTTACCTTTACAGAGGAAATTAAATGACAGAGAACGTTGTTAGCAAAAGAAATGCAGATTTGAATCCTTGATTTGTAAAGTTTTTCTCTGCAGCTGGAAGAGCTCTTAAATGATTACTATTGATATAAATTGCACACTGGAAGATTCAGTTTCCTCATTCAGGTAGTCTCTCCTGGCATTTTAAAATGAGCTAGACTGCCTGTGCACACATGTATGCCAAGATGCAGGTTTTTGTTTGTCGAATAATGACAGAAGCATATATTTGCTAAATTGTAAAGCACAGGAGACAAAGTAAACTTGGGCAGACTGGTCATAAAGAAGCAAGGCATCTCTCCAACACAGAGGCGATAGAGCAAGGTTAGAGACCTTTCACTGGATTTCAGGTTGTACTGCTGCTTTTTAACGAGTTTATGGATTTCTCCACAAGGCACCTCTGTCAGAGGTATCATTAGGCAAGTATGAGACCAAAGGCAGTGGCCCAAATACTTGTCAACATCAACAATAACATGACCATGTGTACTTGGATATTTAGTTAAAGGGACAGTGTATTTGATATTTGGAGTTGATGTTAAAACAGCCATGTTGCCAAGATGATGCTTCTTTTGTGCTGACTGTATATTTGGGTGACATTCAATTGGCTTTTATTTTTTTTAAAAAGAAGTGGTTTGTTTTGTTTTTCTTCCCCAGTGGTGATAAATCTAAATCAATAATCTGTTCCAATCCTGACCAGCAATGTTCTGTTGTTATAGCACTGTGAAGTTATTGTTGATGTTTATGGAAGAATGGGTTTTAGATGAAGGGGCAAAACTTCCTGTTTTTAAAAGACAATCCCAAACCAAACAAACATTCTCATGCATACACAAAAAAGTGCCAAGGTAGGAAGATACTTAGATTTAGAAGCTTTTAATGCTTCCTTCATGAAAGGTATTGGCATTTAAACTATACTTGGATTTGGATCTCAAATTGTAAACACTCACTTCAGTCTGTCTACTACCATAATAGCATACTTCATGCATGACAAAAAGCAAACAAGAAAACTCAGTCTTTGAATTGGTTCACACATTACTCATCTAAAGAGCAGAGATGGCGCTGATGTTTGCAGCAACTCTTTGGTGTCTAATACAGAAAGATAATTGATTAAGAAACAAAAATATCTGGTTTTCTATAGTCTCTTGTCAAAAATTTGAGCAGAAATCTACTGAAGAGGGTTTGTGAGAATAATTCAAATCTGCGTAAGGTGGTTTGCTTCTGCTCTTCACATCATGAGCGTTAATAAGAAAGACTGCACCTGCTCTGTAATTCTCGGGCTACATGGCATAGATAAGTCTACAGTTTTACTCTTTCTTTCATATTCTGAGCCAATATGGTTGTACTGCAGGTTTTCACCATTTTAGTTTGAATAATATGTAACAAAGGTGCAGGCTACACTTAGACCATTAGAGGTCTAAGTGATCTATAGGTGTCCCTTTTGTCAAAAGCAAATTTGAGGGTCTGACGTGCTAGTGGAGGTTGCAATGCTGTGACTGGATCTGTACCAGCAGTTCTTACAGAGGTCTGTTTCAGGAATACAGCTTAGAAATTGAAGTTAGTGGGAGCTTTCTAAAGTATTAATTGGGTTAAAATGTTTAAAAAGTCACATCCATACTCTTACCAAGAAGTCAATGGCTTTGTTTAGCCTTTAAAAATATTAAGTAAAATCTTGCTCTTAATCTCTTTTGTTAGCCTGAAGTGCTTTTAGTGTTCTGTCTCCGAGTTAACTGGTGTTCATGTTCTGGGGGAGAAAGTGTTTGTATTAATAATTTCATTCAGCCTTTTATTCATTTGTAGACTCAACAAGCTGCTTATACTGAAACTAAAATGGTCAGCAACAAGGAGCATGTACCTAGGGCTTGGAGGAAGTCTTGCTCTTTGCCCTGACCCAGAAGACCATTAGGTCTTCCAGTCATGGAATTTCCTGCATCTAATATATGAGTCTACACTTACATTTACAAACTGTTAGACAACTATGGGACAACTAAGACCAAAGGCAGACTTGAAAGAGAAGGCAACAAAATGCTATGCAAGGGGGAGGTGTTTTCTGGTGCCATGGGACATGGAAAAAAAACGTTTCCAGCCTTTTCCCTTTCTTGCAATCTCACTTCTGACAAGTAATTTACATTGTTTGTGCCTCATTACCATCTTCCTTTTAAGGTGAAGTAATTGCCTTCAACCAAGAGGGTACAGAACCATGCTCTGACCTAACAAGTAGTGGCACCACGTCAAGAGTGGGAATGGAGACTCTGCCCCACCCAGCAGAGCTGATTGATGGGGGCTGCCTTAGGGGAAGGCGTGATATGTGAGTCTGAACTTGTATCTCCATGGCTGGGTGAGTGTTTTGTCAGCAGGCTTTGTATAGGAGGTCACACCCTCTCATACCTACTGTGTTTGAGGTGGAGCTGGCTTTGTTGTTCAGAAATAGTTATTGGCACCCTCTTTAAAAAGAAGAGCCTGTTCTGTCGACCTCCAGCAGATAGAGGCATTTAAGCCTTAGATAGAATAGCAACTTTTTTCATTCAGATGCAGATACTGGTTTGCTTATGTGATGCATCATCCTCTGTGGGCCCTTTTGACTGGCTTTTTCCTGGACCTCCTGATTAAAAGGCTGACTTCTGGTTCTCTGCAAAATGCTTAATCCCTTCATGTTTGCTCTAGAAATCTGAGATGTGGGAACTGAGGCCTCTGGATTGCACTCTTAAAACAAGGCACCGGTTTCTCTATGGAGCAGATTGAGTAGAGTTTCCCTAGCCAGGTTGCTTATGAACAGAATTATCGTCTCTGTGGTTCTGTGCACTTAGGTGATTTCAGTCCGGCTCTTATGCAGAGTAATTTCATAATTTTCTGTTTCTCAGTTGGGTCACTTTGGCAGTATCATCAAAAAGGTAAAAGATGGAAGAAACCAAAGTGGTAGGTCAACTTCCTCCCTTGGAGCATGGTTCCAGGGTATTTTTCCCAGGTGGTTATATGTCTGTCAGCTACTGTACTACGTTGTTTTTTTTTTTTTATTGTGAAGATGAACAGAACTACTCAATCTTTCTGTGTGCTAAAAAGTATTTTAAGATGACAGTTCTTTCTGAGTGACTTGTTTTATGAGAGAAAAGTACAGTTTGGAGGTGGAAGGGTGTTCTGTGTTTAGTGACAGTTATAACTGAGTTATTGTGACCCAATTTGCTTGGGAAAGTGCTCTAGATTAAGTGTAGGATGCCTGTCTGTTACAAGTAACCATCTGAGCTGTACAGTTTGGATGCATGGAGGGAATGTGAAAATCTATTGACATCTTTAGTTACTCAACTAGTTTATTTTTGGGAGCTCATGAATTGGCAGGACATAGTGACCCTGTCTGAAGGGGAAAAGTGTAATGACTTTGAATGCAGGAAACTTAGTGAATATTTTGTCAAGTTACTTGCTACTATTTCTTCGCAGCAACTATAATGGAGATTTTAACCCTTTGCTTTTCCACTGAACATTTTTGCATAGTGTTGATATATTTTAATGAAAATCCAGTACTACTCTGTCAACATGAAATTGCTTCATGCATCATACAACAGATCTGAAGAGTATGAGGTTTTCCTGTTTGAAAAAGGGGGGGAAAATGGTTTGGTGGTAGATTGCTTATTTGTAACCCTTCGTAATGTTATACCCTTCATTCAGAATAGCTATAGCTTGGATTCAGAATTGGTCCTGGGCACAAAATGCTACAACGTAGAAAAGACAGAGCTGTCTTGCACACAGATAGTATTGAACAAGTAAGGAGCTGAGAGAAGCTGTATTTATGTACAGAAGCAGAGCTGTATTTTGCATGACACCGATACTGCTTTTGCACTACGTGGCTAGACAGACCCAGCAAACAGGGTCAAAAACTGACAGTAACAACTGCAAAGTCTTGCGGAAACTTTGCCCTTCCTATTATAAGTTTTCTACACATGGCTGATTTGCACAAAACTATTACCACTTGGCATAGTGTGTAAGAAAGTAAGAACAAGAAAGCTTTCTTGTAGTGTGTTCCTTGTAGCTACTACTACAGTACTGGTTTGGAGAGCTGATACAAGGTTGCGTGGAGTAACTGGGGAGTTTATTCTGGAAGAAAGTTGGTTTTCTTTTGGCTTTTGATATTCTGTACGCTTACTCCATCAGAAATTCTCAACTACATTGTCAGTTTAGTTGAAAACTACTTAATTGCTGGAAATAAGTTACTTCGAAGCATTTTATTTAGTGTTACTTGCAGTTGTCTTGCTGAAAAGTTAAAGCTGTGTTCATTACTCTTAATCATTCCGTATCCCTTTATTCACTCCCACAATTCCCTTGTAGTCTCACACCAGCATTGCAGGATTTCTTGCAAATGCTGAATTGTGAAAACAAATGACTTACCGATCACTTTGAAGGGAAAGAACCACTGATTTGATTTTTGTGTGTTATACAAACAAAATTTTAAAAATGCTAACAGATGAAGAAATAAAGCAAAGGTTAATACTTGGCAATACTTGACTGGACCATGGAGTCCGTTTTGCTTTAAAGGTGACTTCTCCCTCATCCCCCTTTTTTATTTTATTTTTTTTTTTAAATAGGAGTTTGTTGTTTGTTTTTTTTTTAAATAAGGAAGATCTGGAAAACTCATGTGTCTGGAACAATGTCAACTGTCAGCTTATCTCTTCAGCAACAGTCCCTTACTATTATTAAATACAATTGCTGGAAAAAATTGTCTTAGGTATTGCATCGTAATTGAAGGCAGGGATGTTAATTTGTTTTTGAAGATTTTTTTTTTTTCTGAAGTATGTATTAGATATAAGTTTCAAACAGTATGAGTTTTTCTTTTCAGTACCCTCAGTGCTAATTTTCAACTTCATTTTAATAAATCTATAGCTTACTCATTTGTCTAGCATTTTAGATTAGCTTTTCCTAGTTTTAAGAATAAAAGCTTCCTCCATCACAGTAACTTCTAAAAATTAAAATATTTCCAGCTGAAAAATATTTTTTTTCCCCCTCCCCTTTGTAAATCACCTTAAATACAGGCTTAACAATTACAAACACCTTGTTGGTTAAACATGAAAAAATATGTAGTTGTACTTTCATGTTGCTTACTAGTTTGTGGATAACTGAGAAGGTTCTCAAATTGAATTTTTGGAGGTGAAAAACCTCTGAGGTCCTTAATGCATCTCTTACAAGAACTTCTTGAAAGCAAAATAACTGGTTTTATTTCAAAATTGAAACAAGGGAGTGTTTTTACGATTCCTTGATGACTGCAAAGACATTATTAATATGCTGGGGCCTGCATAATTTAATCAGATTGTTTGCATAGTGCTTGCTTGTTTGTGGGGATAAATCATCATTTTAAGAAAAAATTATTTAAGTACTTACGAAGAATTTCTTCCATTTAAATTGGTTCTTACCTGCAGTGTATGTAGTCATGTAAATATATGCATGTGCACATACAATATAGGTAAATGTGTAGTCAAGATAGAATACAGCTGATTATTAATCACAGGTATTGCTTATTGTTGTGACTTCAAACAAAATGTGCTTTGCAAATACCATTCACCTCCTCTTCTTGTCAAACAAAATATCCAAATATAAATTGGATGCTAGTGTAAGGGAGAACACCACCTTTGACCAGGCTGCAAATATGTTATGGCCTTAATTTCATTGAAAGCATTGCATCTCTTGGAAGTTGAGGATTAAAGCAGTTGAGAGATACTTTGTTTTAGGGTTTTTCTTGAGGGTTGTGGGTAGCAGTGTATGCTTTTTTTAATATTCAAAACAAAACACCACCACCACCCTGCTTCCCTGTTAGCAAAGTCTGAACACTGTGATGTAGCTAGGCTCTTTTTAATCTAATTTATCATTTTAGGGAGCTTGCTTTCCTTCTAATGCAGAAGTTGAAAAAGCAGCTGTGAATATTCATTGCTTGTGGAAATGCAGAACAAGTAGTATAAACAACAGAAGGGGCTGTATATTAAAAAACAAAATTGAAAAAGCCTTATCCAAGACCTAAATGAAATGAACATATTCCAGGATGCCTTATGCTGGACAGGGTGCAGGACTCCAGGTTTGTGCTGCAAATGTCTGTTGCCTCACCTGTCTTTGCAGGGGTGTTTAGTGCCTGGGGGGGCCCTAAGTTAATGGCGGGGGGGGGGTCTGGATGTCACAGCAGCAGCAGGCACAGGTCATGGCATGCCAGGCTGCCTGCAAGGGCAGGGGGAGCTGCCAGGTGCCTGGTTTTGAGGGCAGCCTGTGCTTCATGACTCTGAGACCGGTGAGCTCCGCTGTAGGGTGGACACAAACCCTTTGAGAGATACTGTTTCTTCAAGCTGTCACTTGGGTTCTTGCTCAGCAGCTGATGCATTTCATTGGGAAATGCAACATCGGAAAAGCATGCTTTTAGACTCCAAGTGGCTTTGGAGCAGCTGTACTACGGCTAAATAAATAGAACCCTCTGTAAGAGGGAATAACCTTTCTACCAGATATATGCACAGATGGATTGTAATCATACTGAGGCCAGTGTTTGCCTCCACAAGAGAGAAAAACTTTTTAATAGAGAGCTATAAATGGAAATTTGTGCTCATACTAGCTTCTTGAAGCAGCAATTGGAGAACACTACTCCTGCCTAGTGGGAATGAGATAGGCATCTTAGGGAGTTTGAAAAACTAAAGGAGCTAGGGAGATACAGACCATGAGCTACAACAGCAATGTACATTAAAATTTATTGATCCCCAGATGCCTACAAAAGTGTCTGGGAGCAGTTCTGTTACAGCAGTGTGAGTGGACCTGGATAACAGAGGTGTATGTGCATGTGCCAGCGGTGCTAATGTAGTGGATGTCAGTATGCTCAAAAAGAGCAGGGGCGGATAGCCTTCCCCTGCCAGGGGGAAACCCCGTGTCTTGCCACCTCCAAAATACAGATTTCATTTTGGATAGAAATTTTTTTAAAGAATGCAAATTTGGAAGATACTTAGTAATTACAGACACACTTCCTAAAATATTTGATATGTAGAGCAAAGTACAGAGCTAAAATTATATGTGGACAGCATTTATGAGAGCTGCTGGTTCTTCAGGAAGGAATTATGATGCTAAAATAGTGGATCTGCTATAAGTTCATTCCAGGATTTTTCTTCTTTAAGGAATGAGAGAGTTCTTTAATGAATACTTTAATGAAGTATTGTTCATCACTTAATCTTCACATACTAAGGTACTTTAACGAAGAGGGATTTTGCTTTAAAAAGGCAGCTTCAAACTGAAAGCAAATTTGTGAATTTAAACAACACCCTTCTGTGTCTTGAAATGAATGGATTGTATCTCCTGACAGAAATGGTGCCGGTATCCAGAGGAGGCCTTAGGGCCGTGTGATGGAGTTGCATGCCTTAAAGACTAAAAAGTGACTTTTAAGTTAGTGCATATGTTTGCAATTGTATGTCTGTCTTTTTTTTTTAAAAAAAAAAAAGTGGTTAAGCTTTAGCGTGGGAGGGAAGAGGGGGGCAGCGATTGCTTTTAAACACTGAGGTTTTCCAGAATGCCTGGGAAGGACATGGCGCTGCTTTTGCGGTGCACGTTTGCTGAGGTCTGTGCGACAGAAGAGACTGCAGCAGATCTCTGGCGAGAGCTCGCTGTGCTCCACAGCCCAGTTTTCCACAACCCTCAGCAAATTGGTTGCCACTGGTTATTCTTTCCACATGCCATTTTTGTGCATGAAGCTACTTTAGGGAATTGAAGCCAAAATTCAGGAGCTGGAAGGTTAATTTTTTTCCTTGCCTTTTTGTGTGTGTGTGCAATTTGTGAGGGGGGAGAGTGTTAACCATTTGCAAGTATACATCTCCCCTCATTCCTCCCCGGAATGATTGTGGAAATTACTTCTAGGCTGGTTTAGTGAAACAGCTAAGTCTCTCTCAATAGTAGAGACTGTTGTAAGTACACAGATTAGCAAGAAACACACGGTGGGTGGATATTGTTACTGAAGAGTTAGTTCTCCACAATAAACAGGAAAAGAATGCATCCATATTCGGCTGAGGAAATTTTTACTATGACAGCTAGGCAAGCAAAGTGTCTTTATTGCTATGGACTTTATTTTAAACTGTTTATTCAAAGACCACCAGAAGTGTTGTTTTATTTGCTTAAGGTATAAAAAGACTGAAAAGTTGGAGTGTGGTAAACAATTTCCTTTCTTAATATTAGAGTTGCAGATCTGCTTATTTTAGAATTTGACCAGAGAGCTAGTGAAGTGATACTGGAGTTGAGCAACTGACAGGTGTTTTTTTTTCCAACTGCTGCCATTAAAAACCTGAACCTTTAAATCCAGTGCCTACTGAATGTTAGGGGGAGGTATGTGTATGAAATTTTTCAATTGATTTTTGAGAATTCACAGTCTTTCAAACTATCAGCAGTTCCTCCAATGGTATTGAGAAATTTGGCACATAATATTCTTTCCATATACAAGAAGAAGTGTTAATTCCCCTTTACCATGCAAACATCTGCATAAAATTGAAACATATATATTAACAAGTGAAATGTTTGGGAAAACCTTTTATTTCTTCAAGGAAGGGAGCTGAGAAGTGTAAGTAAAATGGTAAACAACTTCTTTTTATTGGTTGTAGCTTTTTTATGTCCAAATCTGTCCTTTCAGATAAGGTAGAAGTCAAGAAATTATATAAAGGAATTACCAATTGTGAGAAGCTACTTTAAAAAAAAAAGGGGGGGGGTCACACTAAGAAGTTATAACAGTTGCTTAATTGGATGGGTGGTTCGTGTCTTTTGAAACAGTTTGTCCTGCCATGATATCTTTGTGGATCTAACTATATTTAACTGGAAGGCATCATGTTCTAGAAAAATGGAGAAAATGTACTGGGAGTGTAGGTGCAAGAGGAAGTACGTCTGCAGGGACCAATACACTTCTGGTTTCAGAAGGGAAGTATTTTCTTCTTCCTGCTACTTTTTTTGTTGTCTCACCTTTTTCTCATGTGTTAGCTTCCTACACGTTGCAGCATGAATGGAAACCAGCCATTGTACTTGACCTCAATCTAAAGTCAAAAGTGGTAAATTCTTCAGCTCTGGGCTTCTGAAACTGCTGCTCGGGGGAATCCCTCTCTCTGTGTGGATGCTACTGTGAAGCTTTATGCCAACACCAGGGTCACACATGTTGCAGAAGTGGGGCTGAAGATACGTGAAGAATGTGGAAACCTTTCTTAAGCAAAGCTGTAAGTTTAGAAGTGGCTACAATAATACAAACTTAGCCTGCTACATGCAGGAACTATGTACATGTAGAAGCCGCTCTATTATCTGAACTTTTTTCCCTGATGGTCTTATGTGCAGGTAGCGATGAGTGTGAATTTTCTTCTGCGCTTTTGTTCAGTTTTGTGGCTCTGACAGTACTTTCGTGACTCTGATTTGGCAGATTTTGTCTGCAAGGGAACCTTTTGTGCTGAGTTGTCAAGATTTTTAGTAAGGAAGGGAGAGGACAAAGCCACAAATGTAAGTGGTGGGAGATTCAGGAACAGAATTGACTTAACAATCTAATCTACTGTAATAGGTGAATTTCGTCACAGTTATGTGCAAATTAGTACTTGTTCTTTCTTTCTAAGTGATACTGTGACTTAGCATTCCTCATGCATAACTCTCAAGGCTTTTTTTCTTGTAAGCAGCTGCTATAAATACATAGCTTTTTATGGAAAGGGGGAAACCAAGACTTGCAATTTCATCTCTAGTGTTTGCGTTGGAAAAAACTCTGGCCCCTGTTTTATTTTTGCCATGACACTTCATTATATTTCACAACCAAATCTGTGATGGTTCTGCCCTCCCCCCTTGAATGCCAGAAATCTGATGTTCGTGGCTGCAGAGCAGAACCGGGGCTGATGACTGTGGTGCCCCCCCCACCCCAGGGGCTTCAGAAGGGCCAGTGGTGGCAGTGGCAAAGCCCCTTCCGCCGTCTGCTGAAAGAGTCCTTGTTCCTGCAGACCAACTGCTGTGATCTCTGCCATGTTCCTGCTAAGAATCAGTACGAGTTTTGCTCTTAACTTGGCTGGAGACAGGGTTAAACAGAAGATTCAGTTAGAGGGTTCAAGCAGTGGAAGCTTGTTCCTGCACGGGTGGGCTCTGAACACGTGCAACTCTGACACATGCGTTTCTTGTGGGCCTGAAAGCTGTTTCTTATTTGTGGCGCCTCAGATGTTGCAGTTGTGAGAAAAGAACACAAATTCTTTTCCCTTGGAGTGGTTGTCGGGAAGGAGGTTGCAAAAATGGGAGGAATATACATGTAACTGCTAAAAGCACTGTCGTATGGGATTTAAGAGCTCCCCTTCCTTTTTTATTGTCTGATTCCAAAGTGTGCTTTTATGCTTATGGTGATCCTAAATGATGTAAACAGATGAAAATATGTATCAAAGCTAATCTACTTATAGCTATAAATCAGTATATTCCCTCCCTTCTTTCTTCATTTGAATTTGTAATTGCATGCAGGGAAGGGGTCTGATGAGGTTATTCAGCATTGTTAGCTAATCCCTAGACAAAATTAATAATGTCATGTTTGCACCTGAATAGGTTGCCCTAGTATTCCTGAATTGCTCTGTGTCCCCTGCACACTACTGCAGCCAAGGCTAGTGTATCACTATGCATATATGCCTTATAGCGGCAACTCTAATAAAAGCTAGAAAACTATTCTTAGACCCACAATAAACCTGCATTGACAGCTATGTGCTTATCTTGAGTTTATTATTATGCATGGCATACAGTCTCATGGGCAGGCTGAAACAGGAAGAAACATTTCAGGGAGGTTTCATTTGCACTTTAGCCATCCTTAGGATGGGATTTCAAACTGAGTAAGAGACTAAAGATGATTGAAAGGATAGGGCACTAGCTTGACACTGAGTTGGGTTCCCTGCTCTGTCATAGACCTCTTCAGGCAAGTCACTTCGTAGTCTCTCTCTCTGACTTAGTCCTCTTCAGTAAAAGGGGAATAATAGTAGTTCCCTCCCTTAAAGAGGCATTGTCAGAGTAAGTGCATTAAAGAGCATATAGTGCTGTTATACTATGATTATGAGGCCATGCAACTGTGTAAAATAGAAATTGCTGTAATTCGGTTTCTGTACTGCAGTGCAAGAAATGAAGCCGTGGACAGTAAGAGGAGTACACCCGGCTAGTGGTGTCATTTTCTTAAAAAAACAAAATACAAACCCACCAACCAGTACAGTTCATGCAAGTGGAAGAGCCCTTCCCCTTAGCCCGCAGTTCCAGGCAGAGCTCATGGGCTGTACAGAGGCATCGTAGAATGCTGCATCTGTGGAGTATTGGTTAGAGATCTCTAGTATGACACTGCCGTGTATATATATATTAATGTTAGAGCTCATCTACAAATATGGGTGGGTGAACTTTTATGTGCTTTAGAAGACATTGTGATTTGTGTCTCAAAATAGCCTTAACGTTTACATCAGGGTGGGGGGGAGTTCTATGGGTTACTTTAAGAATTAGTGTTCTGTGCTATTTTCTGAATTTTAGTGCATCTGTTCAAAATGAAGATGTTTTACCTGACGTCTTGCAAATGCAGTCTGTATCTGCACAGTATGAAGGAGTGAACAGTGGACAAAACTGAGATCAAGGAATTCCAGAAGAATAATCTCCTGTTGGCTACCCGTTCTCTCTTTAGTGCAAAACAGGCTGCTTTGTCTCTCTCTGTTTACCTGTTAAAAATACAGAATGTTGCACATGACACATGTTGTGAGGTTGGATGAATTGGTGTCAATATATTGCTTTAACTGATGCAAAGTGTTACATAAATGTTAAGTATTCCAATGACATCAGGTTGGTTTGTAGGCAAGTTCCTTCAACCAGTTTCCCCAATCAAAATTTGTATTCAGTGTAGCAACTGGTAGAATGCTTTTCTGCCTCGGTTGGTTCGTAGATCTCTCCCAAATGGGGGAGAACTGTGTAACGAATGTCAGCCTGCTGACGGGAGACTGGATGTTTGTTCTTATTGTTTGGAGATTTGTTGAAAATAGTAAAGTCATCAGAAGTTGTGGGACATAAGTTGAACTATTTGAAGTAAGAGAGTGCTATCTAGCTGGTGTGGAAAGCCCCTTTAGAATCCACTAGATGCATTATCGATTGTAAAGGAGCATCAATCTCAGAATTTCTTTTTCTTTGGTGTGAGAGGATTGGTTAATGGAATCCATACACCTGAAGGGATGATTAATTCATTAGACTTTCATTCTGAGAGTGAAAATTATATTATGTAAGGGATTTTATTTTTTTTAATGCTTAGCGATTTCTTTTGGAGATGGTCAAGTGTTTAGCACTGATCCTCTTATGGGCTTTTCTAGTAAGTTGCTATGTGACTTTCCAATTATTTATGGCCTGTTTTTCATAATTGGGAAGGACTTACTGTTCCTGTTAGTAGCAATTATGTAGTTTGTATCTCTAACAAATACAGCTATTCGGTGTAATGTGGGATTATTGACCCAAAAATGTTATGACTTCAATTAGAATGTATTTATATTGTTCCAGGACTTGCAGAGCAAACTATATAAGTGCAGGAGGAAGTGTAAAAGCATGTTATCCTTCTGATCTGCTTAATGCTCACAAAATTCCATGTGCAGGTGGATTAATGCATAAACTCTAGTTTTTCATGTAATATTGAACTTGATCATTGCGACCTTAATTTTGTGTTTTACTAAGAACTGAGTCTTTTGCTCAAAGGGTGCTTAATAGAAGGCACTTTTCCTCATGCTGTTATTGGATGACATTTTTCCTTTCTAGTTACAAAGTGCAGGATGGGTGGTTTGTTTGGTTTCAGGTAGGCTTGTTGAGCTGAATCTTTAGGAAGCTTCTGACTTTGCTCTGAGTAAGTATGAGGCTGGTGTCACTTACGCCCGATCGTGGAAGTGCTTTATAATATTAGTAAGGATACAAATAAGCCACTAAAGCAATGGAAGAGGCTCGCTTTGTATTTGATGCAGTACTGGTGCCAACCATCTGCTCTTTCTTTCCTCCACTGAAATCCCTGTGGCTAAGAGGAGGAGATTGGGCAGGTGTCTGGCAGGTAACTGGCAGGGAGCTCTGAATCCAGGGGCCGGGAGAGTGCTCCGATTCATTAATTATAGATTAAGAAATGGGAGTGCTCTCTGGGGCCCTGGGTTCTTTAAACCTCGTTGATTTCCACTGTGTGATGATCGTGCTTGCCCATGTCTTTCAGTGTTCCTACCCCCGGTATTAACTAGTGTGCATTTGGTTAGCTGCATTGTTGTAATGCCTGACAGATGTAGTCATGGCCAAGAGCTTACTGTACCTTGTAACGGACCAGCACAATAGAAAGACCCTTTTATATTCAACAGTGACCACAAGACTTCTTTAAAACACATAATTTTAGAAATTTGCACTGAAGTCCTGCCAGTACTGTCAAAGACTGACTACTTGAGTAGTTTTATAATAGATTAGCTCAGTCAATACTGGCATCTGTCTGGCTGCAAGCGTGTGGATGTGGGCAAACCAAGATCAGCACTGCTTCAGCTTACATAACTGCTGAAAAACAAAAAGATATTTCTGGGTCGAGTAAGGCAGAGAGAGGCATATGACAAAAGAACAACTATGTTGTTATTTGTGTGACCTTTTTCCCTCGTTTTTTGGCCCCCTCCCTCTTCTTTGGTTATCACTACCCTGTTGCATCATGTCTTAAATTAGACTTTTAAGCTCTTTGTGGAAGAATCCCTGTCTAGCCTGTTAGTGGGCATTGTTAAAGATAATATGACTTTTATGACCTCAAAATACTTCATGAGTATCAGTGTATTGGGTTTCAGGTATTATTCTCATTTTATGAACTGATCCGAAGTGGCTTGCTTAAGATGCGTGTCTGTAGCAGAGCTGGAAATTGATCCCAGATCCTCTGAGGTTCTTTCTGTGTTTTTAGTCCCAGCTATTCTCCAGCCAGGCTTGGGCGAGTGATGATGCCTGCTTGATGGCGTCAGGAGCGTCCCTGCTGAGAGCTATGGTCTAGGTATTGAGTGCATTTATATCTCTCACGAAGAAACCTCTAGGAATAGAAAGTATCACCATCTCTATGAACTTTCCCCTTTCTCTTCCCTTATTTGTAGGCTGTTGCCTCTTGCAAAGCCTTGAAGGAATCTGTGAAGTGCTCAGACTGTGGTATTCCATACACTGGACGCCTACATATGTCTGGTTTTGTGATGGAGTGCTGGAGAGATCAAGATGGAAACAACTGAACCTGCAGCAAGCTTTCCTGTTGCAGCTCAGTGCATTCAGATGTGTTTTCTTCTCAGGGCTGAAGTGCAGAGAGATTTGGTCTGTCTCTGGGGTGTATCCATGTGATTCTGCAGCTGGCGTGTTTGTGGCGGGAGAGGCATTCAGAGCGAAGGACATGTTGTGGTTATGTCAGCTATGTGAATGCAAGGGCAGGGAGAAGCTTTTGGCCTGCTCTTTGCCATTCTGACTTTAGAGCCTGCTGTGATTCCTGCATGTTGGAGTATTGGTCTCTCTGTTGCTAGCAACTGCCTTCCCTGACAGCTCCAAACAAAAAAGCTTAAAATAGCTATCTAAGTGCTTACAATTAGAAGAACTGTTAACCCATTTCCAGGGGGAAAGAATAGTATGTTCGTGTAACTTTACAAAGCCTGACAGCAGCGTTTCATACTCCTTAATTGCTGTGCTCTTTCTGCGCTCTAAGGCTGCCCAAGCCTCTTCAGGTCATGGTATTTATCATGATGTCAGATTATAATA
The DNA here is from genome assembly GCA_013401315.1 of Balaeniceps rex. NCBI lineage: Eukaryota > Metazoa > Chordata > Aves > Pelecaniformes > Balaenicipitidae > Balaeniceps > Balaeniceps rex. The sequence continues at coordinate 35,179 of VYZW01050203.1, forward strand.
ACTAATATTCCTAACTCAGTACAGTTTATAAACATAAACCAATTAAAAAATGTACCATATACCTATTTTGTTAAAGGGTAAGCCTGCGCTGTGTTGCAAAGCCATTTGTAAAGATGGGTTTTCCTGCATATTTGTTTACTGAAGTCCAATATACGTAGCTGTATCTTTCTCATAGTTCTCTCTAAGAACTGCCTGTTGTTGCTGTGCAAGGTGAAGGATGAGTCTGGTGCAAATCATGACTCTTCTGTTTTCATGAGATGAGGTTTGGGCAAAATTTCAATTATTTTGGAAATACCACTCAAAGTTTTGCTTGAGGATAAATTAAATTGAGGATCTAACTTGTATTTGCTGCAGTACCATTTCAATAGCTGGTAGAAACAACATTGTCAGTTCCTTTAAAAATAAATCAGGGTGGGTTTTTATTTTCGTTTTGTTGTTTGTTTAATAATCTGCTAAGTTTTAAAATTCTAGTCTGTCTTTTTAATAGTTTTTCTTCCTCATCCGTGCTGATTTTGTTCTGGTGGACTGTTTGTGTAAGCCGGGTTTTGCCTGGCTCGTTTGTTGTAAGGACAAGACTAATCAGCACTTAATGGGCATTTTCTTTGTAACAACTTTCTGTGTCTTTCTCATACCTTTAAAAGAAAATTGTGTGGAAAATCCCAGGTGCATTTTGAAANGTTTAGATGGAATATGGAAAATTGTGGTGATAGGGGATAAATAAAACTATGTCCATGGATGTAAACAGTAGGTCAAAATATAATCAGAATGTGTGTATAGGTAAATTTTAAGACCATTCGAACAGAAAAGAAGGCTGCCTAATTAAATAACACTTACGAGAACACATTTTCACTGCCTCTCCTTTATTGCATTCTTTACTGTAATAGACCAAAATATTTTACTTGAGTAGGATTTGTATTTCTCCTTGGTTCGATTAGTTCATGAGGTGTAGTTAATATTTTCTTCTTGGGTATGTATATTTTTCCCAAACAATATGGTAATTCTACATTTTGTGTTATTTTGCTTGCTGTAGGTAATTAACCTATGATGCTGAATGTAAGGAAGGGTCTAGATTGGAGCAGTAGTTTGTCGCATCTGGTGGTGCAATACAAGTTACCTGACTTTGCTGGCACATAGTCCTTCAGCATGACCATTGTCTCCCCTGGTTCACGTCACAGAGCTAATGGATTTCACTTTTGGATCTCGGGTTAGTACAGTGGTCTAATACAGCTTTATCAATTCCCAGCCTCTGAAAATTGGGGAGTGAAAGTGGTAGCAAAGTAATTTTAACCATGCTGTCCTCAGGGCAGAGGCGCCCTTGAAGTCAGTCATAGCTTCAGTCTTTCTCAATGGAAATGGGCCAATCACGTGAAAATTTGGGTAGGCTGTAAATGTCTTCGATGTGTACTACTTATTTAGGTATGTGTTTGCTAGCCTCAGGCAGGCACCTTCAGGGAACAGTGGAAGTTGTCAAGCTTCCTGGATGCTGTGTTTTCCTTTTTGTTGTTGTCTGTCTGTGAAT
>VYZW01050205.1:0-10178 GCA_013401315.1 Balaeniceps rex
AGGTATTCAAAAAACGTGTAGACGTGGCACTTCAGGACAGGGTGTAGTAGGCATGGTGGTGTTGGGTTGACGGTTGGATTCAATGACCTTAGAGGTCTTTTCCAACCTTAATGATTCGATTCGACTTGATTCTCTTCTCTTCTCTTCTCTTCTCTTCTCTTCTCTTCTCTTCTCTTCTCTTCTCTTCTCTTNAGACTTTCACAACTAGCTAGAGAACAAGTTCTTAGATGAAAGTTTGCCTTGCTTGCTCTATTGATGGACTGAGAACTTCTTCACATCTCTAGCTCTCAGTTTTTACAAATGGGAAAACTGTAAATAAATACCTTATCCTGAAATTTGGAATTTATCTATGCTGCATCCAGTGGATGTCAACAGGAGAGTAGTCATAACAGTCAAGCTACTAATTTCATTTTCAGATAGGAGTAAGTTGAGAAGTTGGATACAAAAACATGGGATTTTGAATATGTGTGGTTAGTACAAGAGTGAAATAAGATGGAAGATTCATCTTATTCATCTTAATAAATGCAGGGAAAGCCACAAATAGTATTCTCATATTCTTTCATTTTTGAGCCATGGGCCTAAAGGGTATTTTTAATGCAGAGGAATTAAATCATGCTTGTCCAATGTATTTTCCATCAGCTTGAAGTTATATATCACTGTGCACATTTACATGTATTGAATCTTTCTGCAATATCTTCATGGCTGATAGCCAGTGGGATTAATGGAATGTGTGAAATGCCAGAGAAACTGTAGATTGAATCCCTAAAACAAAAGCTAGAAAGCAGGGTGGTCCTCTTGAGTTCAGTTTGCATTTAATCTACTGAGTCATTTGGTGACCTTGGACAAGCAATCTGACCTTCTGGCATTTTGGTGAGGCCAGCTGTAAAGCAGTGTAAAACCAAACATGGAAGATTAATTGCTGCAAAAAGAACTGAGTCATTTTGGTAGGATAGGACCACTTAAGCACCCCTTCTGCTCTTCGGAAAAATCCTAGATAAGGCAAGAGGCTAATATGTGTTTGCTTGTGTTTGTAGTGATCAAACTTGGAAGAATAGTTATTCTTTGAAGGTATTTGCCAAACCTTACTGAGCTACTTCCTCTCTCTGCAGTGTTTCTTTTGTAGACTTCTCTATTGCCAGATTGAGTTATAGGCTCAATGAAAAAAAAGATATATATCTGCCACCAGGCCTTTCAATGATTCCAATTCATCTAAGCTTGGGAATCAGAAAAGGTATTTCAGAGGAAGCTAATCACTCAGTTCTGAGCCTATTCTGAAAGCAAAATGTTGACATTTGAAGGGTCGCTCTGGTTTTACTTTTTTTGGGGGTTGTTTTTTAATGTCTGTGAGGTGAGCCCAAGGCCAGACTGAGGATTGCATCAGGAAAATGGAAAGACAAAGAGAAGAGAGAAAGAATGGCCTCAGCCCTAAAATAGCACAGTAAAGGGCGTTTTACTTGGAACTTTCTTTCAGCTGACATCAGCCAGGGTAAGAAAAAGATTTTAGTTCAAAAGTGTAAAGCTAAAACAGAGCATTTAAGGCCGGATGTAACACTCAGATCTATTTGGTGTCTTGAAAAAAACCTGAGGTTCCACCTGGACCACAAGTTTAATGTTTTTTTCAACTTCAGAAACATTTGGTTTGTTTTGATGTCTTTGACTCTGGATAAGACAAAGGCAGCACACAACTCAAGACACACTCAGAAAAATAAAAGGAACTGAAGTGCAACAGCAGCCGCTCGGCTCTTTTATTCCTGGTGAGTTGGAAATTTCACGAAAAGCCAGTTTAGAACAGTGGGGTTTTAAGCCAGACTTCTGATAATCTCTGATGTCCAAAGCCAATGCCACTGGGAATTTTCTAGCAAAGCCAACAACACTGAAATTTTTTAGTGTAATGTATAGGAAAGAGACAATTCTCTTTTTGCCCAAAAGCTGCAGTTTCATCAATGGAGCTCCTTCAGCCATGGCTGGTAAACTAAAGTAGGTTTTTAATGTGTACTTTCACTAAGCAAGACAACATAGCAAGCCTGGGAGCCACATAACTATGGCTGTGCTCTTCAGTGAGAAATAGGTTTGTCTGAATCGATACTTGCAATGACACATCTTAGGTCTGCCCCATGCTCAGAAAATTCAGTGAAACTGTCATGTTACCCACACCAAGTAATCTCCTTATTCTACCAAATTGTCTGTCATGGATCCAGACTGTAGTGCGTAAAATAGACACCAAGCAACTTACAGATGAAATTTCACCTCAACTGCAAAAGCGAACATCCTTCCTCCAAATGCAGAAATGGGTGGGGAAAACAATGCCAGCATCAAGTACATAATGGGAAGAATATAAGTAGGATCTTGGGCCAAGTGATGAGACCACTCAGTGATCATGAATAGGAGGATTTGTTACTTATTCATTCCAGTTGTTTGTGTTTCTCATACGCTTTTATGCAACTAGAGATGTTTTTCAACCCTAACTAACTCTCCATAGACTAACCCCATCAGTAAAGGGATGCTGAAACAAGTGTTCTCAAAACAATATCAGATATATACCACAGTTGCTTATTATAAAAATTAATGCTATCTCCAAGAGATTGGCTTCTTTAATTAAAATGACTTGTGTGGATGAAGGGGTCCACTGGCAAGTGAACAGATTGATGATCTGCTAATCACTTTCCCCAATTCATAATTCTAACCACTATGCTACTTAAACTGTGTTTCATTTTTGTACTAACATTAAATGGAAAAGAAAGGGTGAGGGAAAAGGAAAAACAAGTCTTCTCATCAGGCAGGTTTGTACATGCTTAGCCAGCTCTTCTGTTCTGGTTTTAAGGCAGAAGAAAAAAAACACTGAAACATAAAGCAGTGTGGATTGTATGGAAAATTTGACTCAGATCAAGTGCCTGGCCAACACCACAAAATGGACTGGAGACAAATCTGATAATTAGAAAAAGCAGCGAATAACAAAATATTTTTGACTCATGCCATATCAGGCAGACTCCGAAAATTCTCAGAGGCAACAAAACAGGATTTCATTCCCCACAGCTTGCTACATTTTTATGCTAGAGCAATGCCACTGATTTCAGAGGCATTATACTGGCGTAATACTGGAGTCAGGAATTAAGCCCAAGCTCACCTTATTCTTCCATGACAGTTCATTTTCACAGCTATTTACTCAAATTGCACAAACAACCAGGTAAACCAGGAGTGACCACACTTACGTCAGTTTTGTACAACTGACATAAACAAGATTAGAAACACTCCTATTGTATTAATTTGATTTACAGTGCCTGGGTTTTGTGTTTGTTTTCTTTTTAGACCAACTGGCCAGGGTAAACACATATGCTGACCAGTCCACAGCAAGGGTGGGATAAACATCATGACCATCACACAAGGGATACCATATAGGGGTAAGTATGTCTGATGCCTGTTTTTCATCTACTGCTGCCACTGCCAAGGCAAGTAGGTAGTGGAAGCTGGAAGGCACACTTATCACTGTAAGGGCTGGAAAAGAGAAAAGATTTGCCAGAAAGTAATGAAATAAGAGCAAGAGAAGAATAAGGCCTGTGAAGGATCCAGAGCACAAAACAAGGACAATAGCAGGTAAGAGAACCCAGGAAATAGCTGGACCAATCTGTAAAATGGAGAGATGAGGAAAGCCTCCAGAAGAAGCCAGAGCTGAGAAGAGATGAAGCGGGAGGAGGTATGAAAGGTGAAAACAAGTACTTGAACAAGAATCTGAAATGAGGTAAGAGGATGCACAACAACCTCTTGTCATGGCTGTTGCACAATATATTTAACTCCATTCAGAGAAGCAAGATGACAGTAAGCATAACAAACATAGGTACCTTCACTATTCTTACCTAGATGCTTTAAATGGCTACAGAAGATTAAGGTCAGTCTTTAGAAAGCAGTTCTGTCTTTTTACACATAGCAGGATTGCTGTGTCTGCTTAAAGAGAGTCTGAGGAGTTATCAGAGACATCCAGTGTGGTCTCACGTGGCTCCATTTTTAATTTGGAGGTATACAAGGAAAGTCAGGTGAGCAGAGAGGCAGTTCGTGCTGTCCCTCTCCCCAGAATGTTTGAGTCTCATGGGATTTTCAACTAGATTTTTCTCACTTTCCTGAATATTAATGAAAAGCAAACAGAAGTTTCATATAACAGTTCTGGCTGGAAGTTTCTTGGTCTGTGACAATGTCTCATGACCACCCTCCCAAAGGTCTCTGTTGGCTTATACCTTCCTGCCTCTCTCCTGGTACTTCACTTGTAGAGCAATACATGAGTGATACAGAGGAATGGGGAAGTGCATTGCGAGGGCAACTTGTAACCTCTGGCTTGGAAGGAAGCTTCCCGTGTGTAACTTGCAAGTAGGAAAAACAGGGGCTGAGTGAGGAGCTCCACCTTTTCTAAGCTACAGTGAGCTTTCCTTGTCTTTGTAATTACATTTGGTTTACATGGCAAGGTTTTGGCAGCAGGGGAGCTGCAGGGGTGGTCTCTGTGGGAAGAGACCAGGGGCTGCCCACCACAGTACACAGCTGAGCCCATCAGCCAAGCTGGTGGCACCTCTGGGAAAACGTATTTTTAAAAGGCCAAAATTCACTCGTGGCAGTGTGAGGAGTAAGGAAAATAAGTGTGAGAAACAACCCTGTGAATATCAAGGTCAGATAAGAAGGAGGAGGGAGAGGAACTTTAGGCACCGGATCAGAGATTCCCCTGCAGCCTGTGGAAGAGACCACAGTGGAGCAGATTTTCCCTGCAGCCAATGGGGAGGACCATGTCAGAGCACATATCCACACTGCATTCCGTGGAGGACACCATACTGGTGCAGGTTTATCCTGAAGGACTACAGCCTGTGGAGAGGACCCACAGGGGAAAAGTGTGAGGAGGAAGGAGCAGCAGAACAGAATGGCCTCATAACCCCCCACTTCCCATCCCCTTGCACTGCCCTGGGGGGTGAGGGGGAGGACGTAGAGGTGTTGGGATTGAAGGAGTGAAGGTAAGCCTGGGAAAAAAAAATAGGGGAGGGGCAGGTGTTTTAATTTTTGTCTTTATTTCTCACCATCGAACTTGATCTTTATTTGCAACAAATTAAATCCATTTTCTCCAAGTCAAGTCTGTTTTGCCTATTGACAATAACTGGGAAGTGCCCTCCCTGTATTTATCTTGACCCACGAGCTTTTTCATCTTATTTACTTCCCCCATCTGTTGAGGATGCGTAATGAGAGAATGGCTGGATGGACGTCTGGCAGCCAGCCAAGGTCAACTCACCACAGAGAAACACATTTTTATTTTTACACTCCCTTCTTCATTTCATTTCCTTTAAGTGCCTCCCTCTCTAGGAATACTGAAGCCTAATAAATAAAGAAGGGTGCCTCATTATGTCACCCATGATGACTCTGCTCTAAGCAGCAGGTTAGTTGAACCAAGTAGTCCAGTATGTAAAAGCTAATGGAAATTTTGAAGAAGAGGAACACTATCAGAAATAAAACATAAAGCAGAAAAATTACAAACACCAAATAAAACTTTTCTCCCTTTGTGATTTGTGTGCTTCAGTTGTTGGATAAAAGGGAAAGCCTTGTTTCCAAATAAGCCATAACTAAACAGTTAGCTGCAAAGAGCTAAGTACTTACTACTTGTGTATGCTCATTTGCGAAGCAAATGAAGCAGATGTAGCAATGCTCTCAACTTCCATGTGCTATTCTGCCATCTGCATCATACATAGAAGAAGCAATGCCAAATTTGAATAGAATTTTGGCTCAGAATTTTTTTAAAAAAAAGGAACTGTAATCTTTATATGGAATTCAGCAGCATGAAATTGGATCCTTTTGAAGTTCTACCTTAGCTGCCAATGCTGAAGTCTTTCTATGACCAGTCTTCTCTTGAAAGCATCAGTAGTGCTGAGAAAGTATCCACAGGAATCACAGAATTCACTCCCTTTAAACCCTTTGGTTGCTGGATTTCTCCATGGCACTGAAGCTGTTGCCAGAGGCCCAGCCCACTGAAGTTATTCAGAGGTTGACTCTAGTATCAGCCCTGTGGCAGCTTCAGTTGTCCTACATATTCTGATTCTGCTCAATGACTCTTTCAAGGTTTCAGTTCAGAGCATGATACGCCTACAGCCATGTTAGGTTTCTTCCACCTGGACTAACCTCAAATAGGTATTTCTATCAAGTTAATTAATGACTGAATGGTTACCTTTAAAAAAAACAACATTTTCCATCAGCTGCCATAAAAGGATACCAGAAATGTATTTTTATTCCTACTTCCAATTATTCTTCATTGGATGACAATGCTGCTGTAAGTATTTTGCTGCTGTAGGATCTCTGCTAATATTTTAGGTAATGACTACAGAATACTGAATCATAAATTGAGAGAATTAAAACCATTCAGAACTCCATTTATGAAGATCATTCCCATTTCTCAGTGATACTATTATCTACTAACTTGCTTAAATTGCACAAAGAATTATGGCTGAAAAACTGATTACCAGAATACACCTATGGTTCCTTATTCCTGGAAGGATCCCCTCAAATGTAGTAGACGTTTTCTGAAATCTTTAAATTCACTGGCCAGAAGCCATTCTAATGCAGGCACATTCTAAAATAACATTTTTTTCATCACAGTCTCTGTTATTAGAGAGCTCACTTAGAAATGTTTAACAAGATAGAAGAATTTGCATCTGCAAGAGACACAATGTTTGTTAGAATACCTTTTACAATTAAAACAATTTGAAAACTGTTTAGCGAACAGCTGTTCTATTTAAATAAAATCAGTTAACTCCAAAATTAATCTGGAAGTTTTTCCTCATTTGTGCTTCTGCCCTTTTTTGAATCTCTATTAACTCTTCTATAATAGATTATCAAAAGAAGCAAATTTAAATTAACATGAATAAGTTGAGTGATCATGTGTTTGTATTCTCCATACTTCTGACGTAGTCATTTTTATATATACACACATATTTCTATAGGAGAGTTATATATACATAGTATTAAAATATCTGACTTTCATCTGTGAGTGAAATGCAATGTCTTACACAAAATAGAGAAACTATGGAGTCATAATTTTAATCTCTCAAGTGTCTGAATCTTGGACTACGTTGGTTTCTTGATGTATAGTAGTTCTACTCATCAGACATTGACAAATATTGTCAGTGTCATGAAATTATCAAAGCTGTTTGACTTTATTCTGGTTTGGATCAGAAACTAAACGTGAAAATTCTACATGAAACAGAAACAACTACAAAAATGATTATTGGAAAAAAGTAAAGTTTGAAATATAAAAATGTTCTCTGAATGAAAGCTGTCCAGATTTATGCAATGAACGTTGCTCATGTAACATCCAAAACTTGCTGAAGTCACTGAAATGGTGGGAGTTTTTTCACTTATGTCACTAAAATTTGGATGACACCCATAACACTCTATTAGCGTCTATAAAATGCTTTAAAAATAGATGATGTAAGGAAAATGGTCAGTTATAGAGTTTTTCTTCTCATTCTTTGTGTCAGAAGCAAAGAATGTATTTCCATGTCAAAAAGTGTTTTATTAACATATGTGAGGAGTAGATGGAAGCAAAGGTTTTAAAAAGCAAAGATATTGCACTATTCTGGAATCAGGGATCACAGTACAGAAAGTGGTTTCTTTGTGGCTGGATGGACAAATTATATGAAATGGTATAAATAAGGTCCAGTTCACTGTGAAGAACAGTAGCAAAATTAGGTAATTACCATTTGTGATTTGGCACTATGGCACATTTCAGGATCATAGGAGCTCTGAAAGAGGAAGCATTTTGCAAATATTACTGTACTGTTCAGATTCTTGAAATATTACAGCCTTTTACATGTTAGGTTGTATATTCCCAATGCAGGAAGAGAACTTTGAATCTACAGCTACCGGTAGGTCAAAGGTCAAAAAAGATGGCTTTTGTAGACAAAAAATACTTGCAAAATATACCCCTTATCCTCAGAAATCCATAGCTTTCTGTTATGCATCTAAATGCTGAAAGGGCAGTCATACCTGCAAAAGAGTTTCTCTGGATTTAAAGGCAGCAAAGAGGCTAGCAAAAATACTGAAGACCTTTCCTTGTCCTATCTTAGCTCCTGATTTCCTCATCTGTCAGCTTTTATCCTCAATACAGCTGTAAATGTCTGTCAGCCAGTCTGTGAGCTCCTTATATCTGCCAATGGCTAGATACACTACAATGCCAGCCCATGTTCTAGGGTAGATAATACTTCTTAATCCTGGTCATATGGTCACAGAAACTGAAAGGCAGTGTTTATAATAACCTCTACAGTAATTGTTTTAAATAAACTAAGAAAAATAAAATCAGTAATCCTGCCCTGAATTTATATTCTACTTAAGTAGGGACAAGACTTTCCAGAAACATGAAGCAGTTTTATGCCATGCAGATTTTCAGTGCTGTTTAGAGATCAGATTTAATCAGGTCAAGAATATTTTGGCTTTTTAAGGTATGTCTAGTATATAAAGAAGCTGCTGAGTTCTGATCTGTGACACTTCTGTTATTCTAATCTTTAATCCTCACATGGCTTTGCTAGAGCATCATAATTTTAACCAACAGATACATTAGCTGCCATTGAAGAGTCAGATACCACCCATGGATTCTCAGATGTCTCTTTCTGACATTATAAAGCAAAACCACGCACAAACCGTATACATATGCCACTCATGTTACTACTGCTTTTTTCCACACTTTGTTTTTGCTGCTTGCTGCCATTTGGGTTATGAGTCAGTGAACTACTTTAAGTGGATGGTTCCATGTGCCCAGCTGTGGCTTGACTAATCTCAGCAGAGCTTTGTGTTGCCATGAAGACCTGTTCATCTAGATCATCTTAGAATGATCTAGATTAGATGGGGCTGAGAAGTGTGTAATCACTTTGCATGAAGATGTATCTTTTCCTAGAAGTCTGTAAAACACATAACAAGTTGACATCCTGGTTCTACAGGGCTTCCCTGGAAGCTGCAAAACCCAAGGGTTATGGAAATGGAACCATATGTCTCAATAGTTAAAATTATTGGGCATGGGTTTGTTTTTTATTTAATACTAGATGTTTGCAAAAAGTCAAACCAAAACACTTCTAAAAAACCTCACAATTGTCCACTTTCAAAAAGTTGCCAGAAGGTGGAGAGGTGGAAAAAACACTCTAAGGTCTGTGTTACCTGAGACAGGGAGATTTATGAGAGTAGGATAATAGAGTCAAGATGTTCCAAGTTCACCTTCCTCACTCCTTTAGCTAACATTCTATTTCACAAATGCCCAGCATTAACTGAATAAGTTAGAAATATTATCTAATTGCATGATACACAATCGTAACATTGTTTACATTGCATTGTTTACAGACGGTAACTTGACTGGAAACGACAGTTATGATGATGTATAAAATTAAAGCTAGAAAAGTGAGAAATGAAAAGCTGAACATTTTTTATATATATTTGCAAAACCTCTCCTCCTACCATTTGTTTCCAAGTTTTGGTTAAAGCACCTATTTTTATTTCAGCTTAAGACTGGCCTTTTATCTGTACAGAGATTGCCAAATGTGACAAACCATAAACTGTTTGTCAGCAATTTAGAGCATGTTGAACACAGTGCTCCATGCTGAGTTTATGGATGAGTTATGCTGACTGCTCTATTAAAGAAGTCTGTACTCAATCATTTAATCAATTGAAAAGAGAAACACTTTCAATTTTCATGTGATCAAGCCCACAGTTATGTCAGACCGACAGCGATATTTGGCAAGCAACTCTTCCTTCTCTTTGGAGAACAGTAAAGCAAAAATGAAGTAAGTTGAAGAGCAAGGCTTTTTTTCTTTGTCAGTGAACAATGGAAAAACAAGGGTGAATTCTACATCTGAGATACAAGAATGACCACAAGGTGCTCTAGATGAAGATCTTCTGCTTGCCTCAGCTAAGATTGGAAATGAATTCTTAAATAATAGGTTAAAAACCTATTTCTGGCATAAGGGTAGAGAGATCACAGAAGATGCCATCCATAAAGGATCACCCCACAATTTTTATAATGACACTGTCAGGACAGGTCTCTAGATGCAGTTCGTTACCACTTGGCACAGACACTATCAGTAGCATTTAAGCCTCAAATTTTTGTGTGCTGGTTTAAGAAAACTCTCACAACTGGTACCCTGCAAACAGTTTCAGTTCATTTACTGATACAATACTGT